>JARQOC010000006.1:109958282-109991594 GCA_033576535.1 Allobates femoralis
TGACCTCAGTGATGGCCTCTCCCCCCCACCTGACCTCAGTGACTGCCTCTCCCCCCCACCTGACCTCAGTGATGGCCTCTCCCCCCCCACCTGACCTCAGTGATGGCCTCTCCCCCCCCGCACCTGACCTCAGTGACGGCCTCTCCCCCCCCCACCTGACCTCAGTGATGGCCTCTCATCCCCCCTGACCTCAGTGACTCCCACACTCACTCTTGTTTAGAGGCTGGGTCAGCTCGGCCCCGATGTCCGCCTCTAGGCTGTCTGGGTTCTTGAGCTCCACAGGGATGAAGAGTGACGTGTCCAGCCGTTTGCCATCCTCACTAGAGAACGTCCTGTACAGGGAGCGGATCCTCGAGCAGCCGGTCACCGAGCTGGGGACACCATTCAAGCGGGGAACAGGCGGCTGCAGGCTCCGATTAGACACCTGCAGGAAGCGCCGAGCCAGGGAGGCCGCTCTCTTCATGTACATAGCGGGGCGGCCACATACACAGCACCACACAATCCGCCGGCATCACAGGAAGGCTAACATCCTCCGCGTGAGCAGAAGCAGCATGATGACTGACTGCAGGCGCAAGGAGATGACGTGTGACCCAGCAAGAAGAGCACAGGCATGACAACGAGGCGCGGTATGATGACGTCACTGAAGCGCCTGCACCAACAAGGGGAAACCTTGACAGGGAGCGAAGCGGCGTGATGACGTCAGATGACAGGCCCCCAACATGTAGCTGACCCGGATAATGCCTGCATGACATTGACGGCTGTGAGATGTGATATAAGTGTGATATGAAATAATGCTGGAGGCGGTGTCTATAGCGACCTCTGACGTCACATATTGTAATTACCTTATTACCACTGTTCACACCTGTTATTCTCCGTCAGGTTTCTGCTTCTTTCTGTATGGCCAGAATTCTGTACATTATTTTTACCTCACAGTGAGGTGCACAAACAGTGCAGCTTACAGCAGTGACATAACCTGGAGCTCACAGGGCCTGATGTCAAAGCTCCCACAGGGTCCACAATTATTAATAGCATTAGTGTTTTTCTATAGGCCAAAGGGACATTTGGGGCCCCGTAGGCTCTGGGGCCCGGGTGCGATCACAACCCCTATTGTAGTTATGCCCCTCTTCCATAGTAACCAGTTTTATCTTCCATTTTTAAGGATAGGTTTAAGGGGTTGTCCTATATGGAGGATTGATGACAACTTTGTGATTGGTGGGGTCAGACCGCCGGGCGCTGTACCATTCATGGAACATCCCATTCTAAAATGGAGCAGCAATCCCTTATATGTGAACAGGTGTGAAGATACAACCGTGCACACAGTGAGGAGACCGATCATTGAACCAACAGGGGTTTATTTCCTCTGTGCAGATTAGAAAGATGGTGCCTTGAGCACAAGGTCAGGGAAAGTAGGTGGCAGTAAAGAGATTCTGTTAAAATAGAGAATATGTTAGGCTATAGTTTGAACTCGATGGACTTATGGCCACTTTACACACCAACGTCAGTGTCCAACTTCTGACCAATTTGCTGGTTGCAGTGAAATCATGGACACATTGTTCCATTGTACACAGTCACAAAACGGAGCAATGTGTCCATGATTTCACTGCAACCAGGGCCCTTTCACATCAGCGTTTTTTGAAATTTGCGGCAGATGCAGTGAAAAAACCGCATCTCCCGCAATTACCGCATACCGGCTGCACTTGCGGCGCGGTTGCGGTAAACGCCATGCAAAGTATAGGCGTACTTGCGGCAAGTGCGGTTTTGCACTTGCGGCAGGTGCGGCAGCGAAAAAACCGCGGCTGACCGCGTTTTTTTTCGCTGCCGCACCTGCTGCAAGTGCAAAACCGCACTTGCCGCACCTGCCGCAAGTACGCCTATACTTTGCATGGCGTTTACCGCAACCGCGCCGCAAGTGCAGCCGGTATGCGGTAATTGCGGCAGATGCGTTTTTTTCACCGCATCTGCCGCAAATTTCAAAAAACGCTGATGTGAAAGGTCAGAAGTTGGACAGATAAGTTGGTGTGTAAAGTGGCCCTTAAAGTTTACTTCAACCATAAAAGCTATATAGCAATACAGATATATAGGATAAAAACACAATACTATATACATGTTACTAGTCTACTATCATTGGCCTCTACTCGATCTTTGAGGTATATGTACATTAAAGGTCATATCCCAACCTTTGACACAGTCTCACACATTGAGTCTGCATCTTTTTCTGCACATGCCGGCTGATCTAATAGCCGTGGCTGGATCCCACTATCAATCGCTGACTGGGATTCAAAGGTAATATGTCAGGTCAAAAATCCATATGTAACTGCCATCATTTTCTAATTCCTTCCTCTAAGATCTCTCTATTGATGTTTTTATTTTATTTTTTTTCCTCCTATCCTCTGGAAACTTAAAAAAAGAGATTCATTCCATCTGTCAGTCAAAGTGAGTGGTCCACTTAGTTCTCTGCTGTCCATTCCCCATAGGATGAATATTCATGTAAACAATTCACATCACATTACTGCACAGGAGATCGGGAGGGGGCTGTATCCTCCTCTCTGCTCTCTTTGCTGCAAAACAAATGTTCAAATTAAACACAGAATCTGTTACAGGATAGCACAGATTCCTGCTAAGGGTGGAGGCACACGGGTTTGAGGGTCGCACAAGTGCAATGCGAGAAAAACTTGCATTACACTCAGATCAGTGCGTTATCCACATGCTGAACTCACATTGTGAGTGAAATGTGAGTTCAATCACAGCATGCTGCAACTGAATGCAATTTCCTCGCTCGAGAGCCCATTGCAAGTATATGGGTGCGAGAAAATCTTGCACCCATACAGCACACTGTGCGATAGTCACATGCATGTGCTATCTTACAATGTCTTCAAACACCGTTGCCAGCAGCAGTGTTTGAAATTGCTGGGTTGCCGTCACAGTAACCTAGCAGCTGTCACCGCTGTGACAGCAGCTATGAAAGCCAATTGGTCAAATATGCAGGTAAATGCATTCCATGGTGCTGAAGATAAAACTTCAGCACCATGGAAAGCACAGACTTTCAAACACCAGCGGTGTTTGAATTTCCCGGTAAATGCTTTCCATGGTGCTGAAGTTTTATCGGCTGGAGAAATACAGAAGTTTTATCTTCAGCACCATGGAAAGCATTTATCGGCCAATTTAACCAATTGGCTTTCACCGCTGCTGTCACAGCACTAAAAGCTGATAGGTTACTGTGCCGGCAACTCGTCAATTTCAAACTTGTAATCAGCTTTCACCGTTACTGTCACAGCGGTCAGAGCTTATTGAAATTGCCAGCTTGCCGACACAGTAACCTAACACTGCAGCTTTGACAGAAGCGGTGTTTGAATACGCTGGTAAATGCTATCGGCAGGGCTGAAGTTTTCTCGGTGGGATAACAGCATGCCGAGAAATCCCGCCGGCCAAACTTTAGGACCACGAAGAGCAGCACACTGACTCTCACTTTCATGCATACAGCAATCGCACACCACATGCCCCACACCCACATGCACCACACAGTAAAAACGCCCAGCACTCGCATCACTGTCATGCATCAAAAACGCTCAATTTTTGATGCATGACAGTTTGCCTCCACCCTTAGAGAAACAAATGGAGTATATGGCTTATCTAGATCAGGTAAGATGTGTGTCTGCAATCCCTCCCTCCATCTCCTTATCAGAAGCTCATAATAGAAACTGAAACCTGACAGTGAGAGCAAAGGGAGTAGGGATGGAGGAGAGAGCTGTGAGAGGGAGTGAATATTTAAATGAACGGTTTAACACAGCAGGTGTAATCGTCTGTGAATATAATGGAGAGAAATAATGCAGGAGCTGCCTGCAGGATGTGAAAATGCATATAGCATGGAAACTACAAATGGTACAATAATGATTTTACATGTTTTTAAAAGGTCTGCCCAAGCACTATTCAAGGGTGATGATAGTATTATACTGAAAATGACCTGACAGTGTAATAAGGACTTGTCACCCCCCAAGGCCTATTAAACTAAAAGCCACCTTCAGCAGTGCCTATGCTGCATTTTGTGAAGGCGGCTCTTAGTCCCCCCTACACCCTCTGGACACCAAAATAAACAGTTTATAAGTAATTAGTTTAGGTCCGGGAGGTACCGTATTTCCCACCCTGGACCTAAATGCCTTGCTGCTGTTACCCCTCCTCCTTGACCTTCCGGGACCCTCCTCCTCTCTTCCTTGAAAGCGGCGCCTGCGCAGTTCCCTCAGTTCTCGTGCATACTCCGTGAGCTCTGCCTGAGAGCTGAGGTCACATGGTATATCGCAGGCTCCAGATCCCGCCCAGTGTGGTCTTATGCTTTATGCAGACTGCGGGGCTGGAAATCTGGCACCTGTGCAAACAGGATGACTATGCCTGTTCCCTCGCCAGATTCCCAGTCCTGCAGTCTTCATAAAGCATAAGACCACACTGGGCAGGATCTGGTGCCTGCGTTATACGCAGATGCAATGTTGAGACATCATGTGACCTCAGCTTTTGGGCAGAGCTCACGGAGCATGCCTGAGAACTGAGGGATCTGTGCAGGCACCGACGCCGCTCTCAAGTAAGAGAGGAGAAGAATCCGGAGGGTCGAGGAGGAGGGGTAAGTGCAGTGAGGTGTTCAGGTCCAGGGAGGGGAGTATACCTCCCAGACCTAAAGTCATTTCTTATAAAGAGATTATTTTGGTGTCCCAGGCAGTTAGAGGGATAAGAGCCACCTTCAAAAAATGCAGCATAGGCTGAGCTGAAGGTGGCTCTTTTAGTTTTAATAGGCCCTTTGGGGGGGTGACAGGTTCGCTTTAACCCTTTCATGACCCGGCAAATTTTCGTTTTTCATTTTCGTTTTTTGGTCCCCTGTTTCCAAGAGCCATAACTTTTTTGTTTTTCCATCAATCTAGACAGATGATTGCTTGATTTTTGTGGGACGAGTTGAACTTTCAGATGCAATCATTTATTTTACCATTAGTGTACAGGAAAAGTGTAGTGAAATTGCAAAAAAGTGCACTTATATGTTTGTTTTTTGGGTTTTTTAGCGCCATGTTCACTATATGGTAAAACTGACATGACGGTGTGATGCCCCAGGTTGGTATGAGTTTGTAGATACCAAACATGTATACTTTTACTGGTATCTAAGTGGTGATAAAAAATTAAGAAGTTTGAAAAAAAAATCACACTTTTGGCCATGTCTGTGACGTGTGTTCATCATTTTCGGGGTCTGGTGCTGTGTGACTGCTTATTTTTTGCGACTTGAGCTGACGTTTCTAATGATATCAATTTTTCGGTGGATGCGCTGTTTTGATGGCCCGTTATTGCATATTAAAGCAATATTGCGGCAACCAAAACAAATGTAATTTTGGCATTTGGACCTTTTTTCCATTACACAGTTACACAGTTTACGGCTCTCATTAATTGATTTTATATCTTGATAAATCGGGTGTTTTTGAACGCGGCAATACCAAATATGTGTATTTTGTTTATTTTTTAATACTTTTTTGAATGGGGAAAAGGGGTGTGAAAAGGGGGGTGAATTGAACTTTTGTTTTTTTTTATGTTTGTAAAAACTTTATTAATTCATTCTTGTTTTTACATCCCCCCATAGGGAGGCACACTGCTGCACAGGCTGATTGTTTGTGACAGGTCCCAATGAGCTGCAGCACATCGGGACCTGTCATAAATGCTACTGTGAGTGGTTGGCAGCGCTTGCTGAACACTCACAGGAAGCGATCAATGATTCTGGGGTCTTGCCAGGACCCCGGGCTATCACATGAGCACCATAGATCTCGCAATATTATCGTGGGATCTCCAGATGGGGAACAGCGCGTTCCCCGCTGCGGCGGTTTTGGATCCCGCTGTCAGTGAATGACAGTAGAATTCAAAGGGTTAAAAGCACCAATCGAATCCCAGATCCGATCGGTGCTAGAAGCCCGAAAACTCAGCTGATGTGATCAGCTGAGATGCCGGGTATTTGATGTGAGGGTCACACATCAAACACCGGGACCCGACCCATGACGTGTACAAAGTCATGGGTCAGGAAGGGGTTAACACACGTCATTCCCTGCTCCCATCGGCGTGCCATGACGTGATCGAGGGGCAAAGGTGGGTTATCGTGAAAGCCAGGGGTCAGCTGTGCACAATGACTGGAAGCACAAATGATTGGATGTTTGCAGCTTATAGTCCCCTAAGAGGATGAGTAAATACAATAAAAAGTGAAAATATGAAAAAAGTATAATAAGAATCAAAAGCACCGCCCTTTTGCCTCATTAAAAATAAAACTAAATAAAAAAATACACATACATGGTATTGATGCATTCATAAAAGTCCGATCTATTAAAGTATAAAATAAATTAATCCGACCAGTAAATGGCATAATAAGAAGAAAAAAAACACCAGAATTATGGGGTTTGTTGTCGTTGCAACTTTGCAATAAAATATCATATCTAACAGAATTGAATGTAGTTTTGAGTAGCTTGAGGGGTGCAATTTTTAGAATGCTGTCACTTTTGGGTGTTTTCAGTCATGTAGGCCCCTTAAAATGACTTCAAATGTGATCCCTAAAAAAGGGGATTTTGTATGTACTCACCGTAAAATCTTTTTCCCTGAACCTCTAATTGGGGGACACAGGAACATGGGTGTTATGCTGCAGTTCACTAGGAGGCGACATCAAGTAGAATCTGAATGAACAGAGTAACTCCTCCCCTGCAGTATACAACCCCTGGCTGGCACAAACCGAACCAGTTCAGTGACCAAAGCAGTAGGAGAGATAAAACATAGGCCTGTAAGAAGTCAACCATAAGACAACTTAAAGAACTAAAATGAACACCAAACGGCTTGGAACAGGCAACAGGGAGGGTGCTGTGTCCCCCAATTAGAGGCTCAGAGAAAAGGATTTTACGGTGAGTACACACAAAAATCCCCTTTTCTCAATCACCTCATTGGGGGACACAGGACCATGGGACGTCTTAAAGCAGTCCCTGGTTGGATAAATGGAAAAAAACACAGAACAAAGATCAATAGCCTTTAGCAAAACATAGATTCTAGAGATGATCTACCGCCGCCTGCAAAATACGCCTACCTAGACTCGCATCTGCCGAAGACTGAGTATGTCATTGCACTGTTTCGCAAAAGTGTGCAAGCTGGACCAGGTGGCTACTTTGCACACCTGCTCGGCGGATACCTGGTGTCAATGGCCCAGGATGCTCCTACCGCATGTGTCGAGTGCGCTCTTAACCCACTTGGAATGGGCATGTTCCGCAATTGATATGCTTTCCGAATGGTTGACTTAATCCATCTGGCCAATGTGGCCCTGGATGCTGCCATGCCCGTCCGGTGACCCTCCGGGAGAATTAAGAGAGAATCAGACTTCCGGAAGGGTGCTGTCCTAGAGACATAATACCTAAGAGCTCTAACCAGATCAAGTGTGTGCAGAGCCTTCTCCACACAGTGCATTGGCGCCGGGCAAAATGAGGGGAGAGAGATCTCATTCAGGTGGAGGGAAGAAACCAACTTTGGAAGGAATGATGGTACCAGCCGGAGCACAACCTTATCCTGATGGAAAACCAGGAAAGCCGCCCTGCAAGAAAGGGCTGCCAACTCAGAGACACGACATATAGCAGTTATTGCCACGAGAAAAGCAACCTTCCAGGATAGGACAGAAAAGGAGACCTTCTTGAGAGGCTCAAAGGGGGGTCTCTAATGGACATCTAGGACCAGATTTAGGTCTCGCGCTTCTAGCGGCTCCTATAAGGGGGAACCAGACGGGACACCCCTTGAATAAAGGTCCTGACCTGAGTTTTTTTTTTTTTTTTAAATCAATCCTTTTTATTATCTTTTCAAATCATGCAATAACAAGGAGATACAAGAACAAATGGCAGTTAACCAAATAGGCATTGAGAAGAGTACATAAATACAGACGAAAAAAGAAACTAAAAAATTGAAAAGAAAATAATAACCACCAAAGGGCACCAACACATCTTCTATCAACAGCACGTTAAGTAGTGGGTGAGGTAAAGATGTCTTATACTACTTCCTTTAGGCAAACTGTGCTTTACTCCTTGAGGGGATCAGTACAAAATGAACAAGGGATAGGTTTTGAAAACATTATAAAAAGGATTATTACCACTGAATGTATAAGCAAGACTAGAACTGGGTACGGTATGTTATTAGCTAGAATTCCAATTCATCAGTTATGTAGGTTTGTAAATGTAGGTATTATTATTCCAGTTTCAGCACTATGATACCGACAAGTAACTATGCAGCCACGGTTCCCAATTATGCCTAATTTTCTTTTTTGAGGAAGATGACTGTGCTAAGGCTAAGTCATGCTGGCAAGTGAATATTTATTTTCTCTACTACCTCTTTAGCATTAACTTTGGCCGCAAAGGCTAATCTGGCAGCAATTAGGATGTGTGATATAGTACTCTGATCATGTGCGGGAGATCTACCAATATGTAAGATTCCCATACTAGGCTCCATATCCAGACGTAGTCCCAATACTTCCCAAATTAAATCAATAATGCTATTTCAAAACATAACCGTCTTTGGGCATAACCACCACATGTGCCCTAATGTCCCCCTCCTGCCACAGCCTCTCCAGCACAATGATTTATCATTACCAAACCTAGCCACCTGAGTAGGATGATAATACCACCTTAAATATGTTTTTTTTGCGTTGCTCAAGGTGGTTTAAACAGGAGGACACCCACTGCACTTCTCTTAATCCCTCACTCCATGCCTGTGGCTCGACAGACACCCCAAGTCCCATTCCCACCGAACCATATATGGTAATTTTTCGTCAATATTCGGGTCGTTAAGGGCTTTATACAGTATTGAGACACCTGGTCCAGATTCAGGTCTAAGAATATATCCCATTGCTCTTTGATCTTTCAGGGGGCCAAAAAAAGTGACTCAGGGAAGGTGGTTATCAGATGTCTGATTTGCAAATATTGGTAAAAAAGGTGGCTTATTCCCGGATATTTTAAAGTTAGTGTGTGAAAAGGGTTACTTTAGAGTCTTCCATTAAATTACGTAATGACTGGACCCCCGCTTCTATCCATTTTTGGAGATCAATGTGCGGCTTACCCCGTATGATGTAACAAGGCAAGGCAGACATCCACAATTGTTTAAAACTAGCCACAGGATTCTTGTCTCCAAACTATAGAGAGATCAAAAAGATTATCACTAAATGTACATAATTTAGCCCCATCTCCCCATCTGCATCCCAGCTCCTATCTCTAACTACCTCTCTTGGCCTATCACAGCTCTCAACCTCTGAGACGCACGAAAACGGTAACACCCTTGACCTGGTCTTTACCCGGCTCTGCTCATCCTCCCCCTTGGATAACTCACCTCTACTCTCTGACCACAACATTCTCTCCTTCTCACTCACTAACCGTCGGCCAACACAGCCCAATCCTACCTATCACACATCCAGAAATCTACAGGCCATTAACCCTCAAGCACTCACAGACTCCCTCATCTCATCTCTGTCCCCAATCTCTTCAATCTCCTGTCCATATCAGGCAGTAAATCACTACAATGACTCTCTCAGAAGCTCCCTGGACCAAGTAGCGCCCCTCACCCTCAGAACCTCCAAACAGAGAACAAAACAGCCCTGGCTCACACCACAAACTCAATTCCTCCAGCGATGCTCTAGGAGTGCTGAACGTCTATGGAGGAAAACTCGCTCACCAGGAGACTTTATCCACTATAAATTCATGCTCAAAACCTACAACTCTGCCCTTCACCTTGCCAAACAGACCTACTTCACCACCCTGGTCTCCTCACTATCCAACAATCCAAAAAAACTCTTTGACACCTTTCACACTCTCCTCAGTCCTAAAGTGCAGGCCCCCATCACTGACCTCTGTGCTGATGACCTGGCTTCCTACTTCATGGAGAAAATAGACAACATCCGCCAGGAAATCAGCTCTCAGCCTCCAAGCGCTGCCACCCCCATTCTTCCCCACATCTCCTCTGGTTCACTCTCCACATTTGACCCAGTCACAGAAGAAGAAGTCTCCAGGCTCCTTTCTTCCTCTCGTCCCACCACATGCACTACTGACCCCATTCCCTCACACCTGCTCCAGTCCCTCTTTCCAGTCGTCACCACTCATCTAACCAAAATCTTCAATCTCTCCCTCTCTTCTGGCATCTTCCCCTCCTTCAAACACTCGATCATTACTCCATTATTAAAGAAAACCACTCTCGACCCAACCTGCACAAATAACTACAGACCTGTCTCCAATCTCCCCCTCATCTCTAAACTCCTGGAGCGCCTGGTCTATTCCCACCTCACCCGTTACCTCTCCTCTCACTCTCTTCTAGATCCATTACAGTCTGGTTTCCGCCCCTTCACTCTACAGAAACCGCCCTCATCAAAGTGACCAATGACCTTCTGACAGCAAAACGTAATGGTGACCACTCTCTGCTTATTCTCCTTGATCTCTCTGCAGCTTTTGACACTGTCGACCATCAGCTCCTACACTCTATGCTGCACTCCATTGGCATAAAGGACACTGCTCTCTCTTGGCTCTCCTCCTATCTCTCTGACCGCTCTTTCAGTGTATCTTTTGCCGGCTCCACTTCTTCCCCTCTTCCCCTTACTATTGGGGTCCCTCAGGGTTCAGTCCTTGGCCCTTTCCTCTTCTCTCTCTCTACACGGCCCCGATTGGACAGACCATCAGCAGGTTTGACTTTCAGTACCATCTTTATGCTGATGACAGACAACTATACACTTCAGCCCCTGACCTTACCCCTGCGGTATTAAAGAACACCAATGACTGTCTAGCTGCAGTTTCCAATATCATGTCCATTCTCTATTTGAAACTAAACCTTTCCAAAACTGAACTTCTTCTGCTCCCCCCATCCACTAACCTCCCTAAATCGGACATCTCTCTCTCAGTTTGCGGCACCACGATAACGCCTAGGCAGCAGGCTCGTTGTCTGGGTGTTATGTTTGACACCGATCTCTCCTTCTCCTCCCACACACAATGTCTCGTCCGCTCCTGTCGCTTACACCTGAAGAATACCTCTAGAGTCCGCCCCTTTCTCACCCTGGAAACAACAAAAACCCTCACCGTGGCCCTAATCCATTCCCGCCTTGACTATTGCAATTCTCTATTAAGCGGCCTCCCCCTCACCAGACTTTCTCCTCTCCAGTCCATCCTTAATGCAGCAGCCAGGATCACCCATCTGGCCAATCTTTACTCAGATGCCTCTGCTCTGTGCCAGTCATTGCACTGGCTGCCCGTATACTACAGGATCAAATTCAAATTGCTTGTTCTCACCCACAAAGCTCTTCACAGTGCAGCACCCCCTACCTCTCCTCCCTCATCTCTGTCTATCACCACACCCGCTCTCTACGTTCCTCAAATGACCTTCGACTAACATCTGTACTAATCCGATCCTTCCACTCCCGGGTCCAAGACTTCTCCAGAGCTGCACCAAACCTCTGGAATGCTTTACCCAAGAAATCAGGACTATCCACAACTTGCATGGCTTCAGACGATCCCTAAAAACGCATCTTTTTAAGGCGGCCTATCATACTCCCTAATAGAAGTCCATTGCACTGTAGACAGTGAATGGGCTATCCCTCTGGACATTACTCTTCTACAAACTCCACCAAACCAAAAAGGTCTACACAGATTGTATAATGACCATCCATGTAAGCTTAGTCCTATGCCCCATTTCCTCAAGATGCCTGGACCATCAGTGCAATAAGCCCCTGTACCTTGTGCAACCCCTATCCCGTTGTAGATTGTAAGCTCTGTTGAGCAGGGTCACCTTCATTTCTTGATTTATTTATTGTATTTTTTTTTTTTTTTACATTGATTTTATGCCTATTGTTTTGTATCCGATTATTGTACTTTATTTGTTCTCTACTGTAATTACTTACTGTATATTTTCTGTACTCTAACCCCTACATTGTAAAGCACTGCGGAATATGTTGGCGCTATATAAATAAAGCTTTATTATTATTAATTATTATTATTATTATTATTATAATTTCTGTGCATGAAAGAAGAGTGATATAATGTATTGTGTAATCTTACTGGGGAGATGTCACAATCGACATATATGCCCATAATGCAATGTATGCACAGGATCAGGCTCTTTAGGAATCCAAGTTAAAGATCTCCCCCATAGCGAGAGTAGTTGTAGAGGCTAAACAGAGAAAGATAAAACAAGGGGTATATCAATTAAAACAAATAACCCATTATTAGCTCTCAAAAATTGCATACTGTGTCACTATGGATACATTTCAAACTCTTAGTCCATAAACTTTATAAGTAGAATTTATCAAAAAAGGGATTTGTGTGATCTGGACTGAGACCATAGGTAAAGCAAGGAATAATGCAGCTTTCATCAGTGGTTCAGTAGTAACAAGGATCAAACACAATATCAGCACAGACGAATTCAAATAGGTTAAATAGGGATATGATGGTACATTACCCTTCAAGATGTGGCTTTGCAGGTTAGGTGGAGGTGACCCAGTCCCAAAAGGCCTCCCTTTTATACCCCTATTCATTGGTGATTAGTGGGTGCAGCTAGTGTCCGCCGCCATGCCCGCATGTGTGTTATTGCAGGCGCGCATGTGACGTATGCGGAAACACATCAGAGGCGCGACCGCTTGCATTCCATTCAATGCGAGTGGAAAGCAAGCCTCCCCACCGGAACCGGAAGTGACGCGCAAAGGAGGAAAAATCTTAGGTCAAACCACCGGTGAGTGGGGACACCAAATAGGGTGCGAAAAATGTGTGAAAAATCTCCACTGGTAGGCAGGGAAAAGGACAGGATCTCAATAGATTTCCCTGCGTTGATCTACTATACATGTATTCCTTTTTATTGTGTGTTGTTGCTCACTGTTTGTTACATGTAGGTCACCAAGACCTTTTTATACATTTTTGTAATAAAGGCGATATTTTATAAACATGACCGGGAGACATCTAAAATAATATAGAATTTTTGGAAGTACTTTCATTTTAAAATTGTTGATTCTAGCTATCCAAGATGTCATGATTTTTTGTAGTTCTGCCAACTCCAATTTTACTGCTGCCTGACCTGAGGTTTAATTGCAAGGCGTCACTGGAAAAGCACAGAGATTATAGAAATTTGACCATTGAAAGAATCAGAAGAAAGCCTGGCATCCAATTCGCACTGATGGAAGCCTAAAATGACAGGGAGGGAAAACACTAGAGGGGACTCGAGCCTTTCACCAAGAGAAGAAAGCCCTCCATGTGCGATAGTAAATGTGAGCCGAGGCGGGTTTCCTAGTGCTGATCATCGTTTTGATTACTTCTGATGAAAAAACAGCCTGGGCTAGAACCCAGGTCTCAACAGCCACACCGTCAAATTCAGGGACGTTGATATTAGACCCTGAGTTAGCAGGTCTGGGCGTTTTGGAAGGCGCCAGGGTATGTCGTCAACGAGCTGTACTAGGTCAGCGTACCAGGCGCACCTGGGCCAATCTGGTTCTACTAGAATGACGGGGACACCTTCTGCCTTGATTTTCCTCACCACTCTGGGTATTAGAGGCAGAGGGGGAAAGATGTAAGGCAGGCGAAACGGAGTCCAGGGCTGGACTAGTGCGTCTGCTCCCACCGACAGTGGATTGTGGGACCGAGTCATGAAAGTGGGCACCTTGTCGTTCATTTGCGAAGCTATGAGATCCACGTCCGGAGTCCCCCAGAGAGGACATATCTGCTGGAAAACCTCCGGCTGTAGGGCCCATTCTCCCAATGCAATGCCCTGACGGCTGAGGAAATCCGCCACCCAGTTGTCGATGCCTGGAATGTGCACTGCTGAGAGCACGGACCGGGTCGATTCGGCCCAGTGGAGAATGGGTTCCACCTCGCACATGGCATACCGGCTGCGGATGCCTCCCTGATGATTGACATATGCCAGTGCTGTGGCATAGTCCAACTGGACACAAATATGGCGACCTGCCAGAAGATGATGAAAGGTCTGTAGAGCCAAAAATATGGCCCGAATCTCCAGAAGGTTGATGGGCAGAGTGGATTCTCATGAAAGACCACCGACCCTGCGCCGTAAGGTGGCAGTAAACTGCCCCCCAACCTATCAGGCGGGCATCGGTGGTGAGTACTGCCCAGTGAGCAGGAAGGAAGGACCTCCCTTGCGAGAGGAAAGCCGTTCGCAGCCACCAGCGAAGGGTCTGCTTGACCCTGGAAGGTAGACGAAGAGTCTTGTCTAAGGTGAGCGGGTTCCTGTCCCACGCTAATGAAAGGGCCATCTACAGGGGCCTGAGATGCAGCTGGGCAAAAGGGACCGCCTCCATTGCCACAATGACCCTGCCTAGGACTCTCATCCCCAAGCGGATGGAGTGAGATGCAGGACGAAGAAGAACTCGGACTCCCTGGCGTAGAGCATGGGACTTGTCTTGAGGGAGAAGTACCAACCCGCGGGAGGTATCGAAAACCATCCCCAGGAAGGTAATCGTCTGATCCGGGAACTGGGGAAGAATTGACCAGATTGACCAACCACCCCAGTCGAGAGTGTCCACGGTAATTTGAACGCTCTTTTCGTAGTCCGCAAAGGAAGGGGCTTTGATCAGGAGGTCGTCCAGATAGGGTAGGACAACTACACCACGTGAGTAAAGAATTGTCATAACAGCCGCCATGACTTTGGTGAAAACTTTGGGGGCCATGGCCAGCCTAAAGGGCAGTGCGACGAATTGAAAGCGGTCTTTGTGAATGGCAAAGCGCAGGAATTGTTGATGCGCCTGGGAGATCGGAATGTGTAGAATGTGTAGCATCTTGAATATCTATCGAGGCCAGGAATCCTCCCTCCTCCATTGATGTAATGATGGATCAGAGGGACTCCATGCGGAAATGGCGAAGATGAACAAATTTGTTCAGGTGCTTCAGATCCAAGATGGGACGGACAGAACCATCCTTCTTGGGAACTACGAAAAGGTTGGAATAAAAGCCTTTGAACCAGGATGATGACTCTCGCCTGCAGGAGGGAGTCGACGGCCTTGAAAAAAGCAAGAGGCTTTGATGGAGATTGTGGGGAACAAAGGGAAAAAAATGGTTGGGGCGGGAAACAAACTCAATGTTGTAGCCGGAAGACAACAGTTCCCTGACCCACCTGTCTTCTGTGACGGCGAGCCAGACGCGACTAAAGTCGGCCGCCTACTAAGGAGGTGTTTTCTGTGGATGAGGACGAGTCAAGAGGAAGAGAACCTATGGGCTCTAGATCCCTTTGGTCTGGACTGTTTCGACCATGACTCCAGGCCGTGTTCAACTTGAGTGTGGACTGGGAGACCCTGCCCCTGCGTGGAGAACGGTTTGTATTTTGCGACGGGCGGGAGGCCTCCAACCAAACTAATTCCAAAAGGAGCGAAACAGTGTCTGCTGACGTCGTGCAAAAGGGGCGCCTCGGCTTATTTTGGGGAGGAGAGGTACTCTTCTCTCCGGTGGCGTCTGAAATTAGTTTGTCTAGCCGTTCTCCAAAGAGGCTGATATGGAAGACTAGTCAGGGATTTCTTTGAAGCGGAATACGCTCTTCACTCTCTGAGCCAGAGCACTCTGGGAATGGTGATGGCATTCGAGGCTGCAACGGCTGCGCATTGGCTGAATCCAAGGACGCATGACTAAGATATTCCTCGGCTACCGAGATCTGGGCTGCCAGGTCCATCTGGCAGAGAAAGTAAGGATCTTGCTGCAAAATCGGAAACTGGGAGATCCACTTGTGGGAGTCCGCCCAGTCCTGGCCTAGGGCATGGGAAAAAGGGTAACGAGCTTCGATAGCCTTGCGGTTTCCAAATGGAGGGGGAAGACTGCTCGAAAGCAGGCCGGAGCCGGGGAGTGAAGTAAATTGTGGCCCCGGGAATGGTGTTGGCCTGGCACGGAGGTACAGCCCGCTGCTTTTTTTTGGCCATTTGAGGGAGCCCTCAGCCTTTGCCATGCCCAGAGGGGGTTCCAGAATGCGGTGGACCGTTGTGCAGGCGTCTCCAGTAGGGACCCAGGAGGGGAGATAGGGAGAGCCTGGAAGCAGTAGCTGGTGCTGGCTCCTGCAACCCATAGTCCCTGTTGGGAGAATGGGAGGGCGGTGGGTAAGGTGAAGACATCGGCACCTGTGCGCCAGGGTCCCTGGAAAGGGATGGGTGGAAACCAGGGATCCCAGACATGTTACCAGGCACCTGCAACCCAGAGTCCCAACTGTGGGATCTGGGGAGGACCGTAGGGCTCCTGTATGGCACCAGACGTCTCGACCAGATTCTCCCTGGTGGGAAGGGGGAGATCTAGCATGGAGCAGCCATTGCAGAAGGGGATACAGGGAGGTAACACTCCGCATGCCCTTCTGAGGATGGTGGAGATCGGAACGCTAATGGAACCGTTGCCTTGTTAATAAAAATAAAAGTAAAAAATATTGTCCCTCGTCGAAGGAGGTACATAAAGGTAACACTTCACATTCCCATGTTGATGGTTGTGGGAGAGCGGTACGCGAGGACACCGTCACCCGTCTAATTTAATTCAGAGGGAAGAGTGAGGAAAAAAGTAAAAGAAAAAAACAAAATAATAAAGATAATGATGTGGGTCTGTAGACCGCATCTGCCTCCTACTGACACTAATCTGAAACAGGTTTGGCTTGTGCCTGCCAGGGGGTGTATACTGAAGGGGAGGAATAAGGCTAGGGTCACATTTCCGTTTTGACCCTAGCCTACATCAATCCGGTTTTAACTTAGAACTTTTTCCGTTACCGCTATGCGGTACTGGAAAACGCAGTCCCTAATTACCTAGGTTTACCTTAACTACCTGTCACACAGGCAGCTGCTTGGAGTGCGCTCTACAGCGCCGCACAGGAAACGCTGTCTGCAACGTTTCCTGTGCGGCGCTGTAAAGCGCACTCCAAGCAGCTGCCTGTGTGACAGGTAGTTAAGGTAAACATAGGGTAACTAGGGACTGCGTTTTCCAGCACCGCATAGCGGTAACGCTATGCGGTACTGGAAAAAGTTCCAAGTTAAAACCGGATTGTTGTAGGCTAGGGTCAAAACGGAAATGTGACCCTAGCCTTACTCTGTTCTTTTCGGATTCTACTTAGTGTCGCCTCCTAGTGAACTGCAGCATACCACCCATGGTCCTGTGTCCTCCAATGAGGTGATTGAGAAAAATGGTTTTGTAAATTTGTTGGAAAAAGTGAGAAATTGCTGATGAATAGTGATGAGCGCGTAGCGAAATATTCGCACTCGCTATACTCGTAACAAGTATTTAATACTTTAATATTCGTCCGAATAGTGAGTTCAATGTTAGGCTCAATCCATACACATCTGGCCATAAAACGAGTCTTTCCAGGACAGGTTAGGAGAGAGGGTGGGCTTTTTTGCATTTGTAATGCATAAAACACCTTAATGTGCCCCTAGAGAACCTAACATTCAATCTGCTCTCACTGAGGTGTCAGCTCCCTTTGTGTACTGAAGAGAGCTGTCAATATGTGTCAGGTCATTCACGATGGACACATCACTCACGAGCACCAGTGATACTCAACGAGTAACAAGTATTGCGAATACCATACTATCCGCGTGAGTAGCGATTGGAATGATTACACTCGCTCAACCCTACTGATGAACTTTGAACCCTTCTAACTTCCTAACAAAAAAAGCAAAAAAAATGATGTTTCAAAAATAGTGCTGATGTAAAATAGACATCTGGGAAATGTTATTTATTGAAAAGTATGAACATTGCAAAATTTTAAAAATTTTTGCCAAATTTCCATTTCTTTTTTAACAAGCGCAAAAATGGTCATCCTACATTTACCACTGAAATGAAGTCCAATATGTCACAAACAAATCTTGGAGATAGTTGACGTATTCCAGAGTTATTACCTTATAGGGTGCGTGCACATGATTAGTGTACGCAATGTTTTGGACGCAGCGTCTTGCTGCTGCGTCCAAAACGCTGTGTCGTACAGTATAAGCATAGTGGATGGGATTTCAAGAAATCCCATCCTCACTATGCTTAACCCAACCGCAGTGATCTGATAGCTGCGGGTTGCTGGCATTCTGCTCCTCCACCTCATGTTCATTTCATGCTGCGTAGTCGGAAGCGGCTCCCATCGGGTGACTGCAGGGACAAGCCACCCTGCACCCGCCACACACTGTGAGTACAGGGCGGCTGCGGTCTCCCTGCGGCCACCCGCAGATTCACTCAGGTCTGGAGGAGTTGCGTCCAACACGCAGCTCCTCCAGACCCTGAGCACATAGCCATAAAGCGACACTGGTCAGAATAGCAAAAAATAGTCTGGTCATTAGGGTCAAAAAAGGCTCAGGGGTGAAAGGGAACCTGTCAGGTGATTTATGCGCCCCGCCCCCTCCCCCCCCCCCCCAAACCTATCACTGCCTGTCCCTGCAGCTTACTACATTATCCCTAATCATCCCTGTCTGATCTACATGTGAGGTATAAATATGGAAAAAAAAGTGACTGATAACTTACGTTTTCCCCATTCTAAGGGCGTTCCTAGACGTGTGGGCAGTCTCTCCAGGCCCATTCTCACCCTCGCTCCGTGGTATCACGCCCCGGTGGGCGTGATAATTCATTCAGAAGCGTGGTCCCGAAGTTTAAAATTTGATGTTGGTTCCTACCTTGTATGGTGCCGCTGCGTGTCATTTCCAGTCCTGCACAGTGTGGGGGAGTATTGGTTATACTTGACAATTCCAGAGCATGTGCTGTGCGCATTCCAAAGCCAGCCATACACCCGATAATCCCCAACAAGGCACCAGACCAGAAATGATGCAATTTTGAAACTCCAGGAGCGCACCTCTGAATGAATTATCACACCCACCGGGGCATGGTACCACAGAGTGAGGGGGTAAAATGGACCCATAGAGACAGCCCACCCATCACCCACCCGTCTAGGAACGCCCTCAGAACTGGGAAAATGTAAATTGTCACTTTTTATTTCCAGATTTATACCTTAGATTTAGGTCAGACAGGGATGATTAGGGATGTAATAGGAAGCCGCAGGGACAGGCAGTGATAGGTTCCCTTTAAAGGGACAGTGCCATAAAGTTTTTTTTTTCTAAAACAATTGCAGAAATATAATTGTATGGTCATAATAACAAATTAGATATCCAGCATTTTGTAGTATATTTATACTTGTCCATCTAAGGGTGCTTTCACACAGCGTTTTTCTGTGATCCGTGGCTGTCCGTTGTAAAACGGACTGCCAAGGATCTGATTTTGGTCCCATGTTAGTCTTTGGGCACGGGTCGGATTTACCCTTAGTGGCATCCGATTTTTTCGGATCAGATTCTGTCCAATTTTTAGCTGTGCCCAAAATTGCAGACTGCTGCGATTTTGGGCACAGCGGATCAAATTGGATCCGACCTGATCCGCGCCAAATAACATGGGGCCTATGGAGGGCGGGTCCGAGGAAACAGCTGATCGCTCCTCGGACCCGATTTTAGTGTACTGAGCATGCTCAGTACACTAAAATCGCTCTGTGCCATCTAATATCACTTCTGCAATGTATATTCATACATTGCAGAAGTGACATCCAGTGAAAAGAAAGGGTTAAAAAAAAAACCCGGTATTCTCACCTGTCCCGCGATGCCTCCTGCGCTCGATGCTTCTAGGACCTGGCCTGACGTCAGTCACATGACCGGCTACCGCGGTAACCGGTCATGTGACTGACATTACATCAGGCCCTGTGGATCAGAAGAAGCCAGCTGGAAGCACCGCAGGAGTCGTGGATAGGTGAGAATTAAGATTTATTTTTATTTTTAAAGGTCTGGCAAGGGGGACAAAAGGAAGGGGGTGGGGGGGCAAAAGAGGGGGGACAAAAGAGGAGGGGAGAAAGGTGACAGGAGGGAGAGAGGAGGGGGACGAGGTGACAGGAGGAGCAGGGAGAGGAGGAGAGGATCCAAACTGATGCTGCAAAATATCGAAATCGGAAGTCTATTTTGCATCCGATTGCAGGCAGTAGTTTGGATCCGTTGCTGTCCAAGGGGTGCTGCAAAAAGTCGGATCCCCCTCGGACAGCACAAACGCTGTGTGAAAGCAGCCTTATACACTTGAGGCACATATTGTAATTTGTAAATATTAGTTTGTCAATAAAGATTATTTTAACATTACATAGATTTAGTGTCTTTTTTTCCCCTCTTTTTTTTTTTTTTTTAACATAAAAATGGTGAATTTTTGAAGTATTGTGAATTGCCTATGATGACGACGCATCCTTTGGTGAGGACTTGTCAGTGTTTCAGTTATTACCAGCATCATTAATCAGAAGTGTTGGATCGATTTTGTTAGTTTTCCTGATGTAAAAATTATTACAATGATAATGCCCTCCATGAGCTGCCTGTGATTTTCCCGAACCCATAGACATGTATGTATGTGATTTTCCCCTAATCCCGGCCCCCCCCGCCACATCCCCACAGTCACCTACACCCCACCCCCACGTCCCATCACCAACTCTCATAACCCCACCATCACCCACCCTCGCAACCTGACCAACCTTAGACCCATCCCCCCAGCCCCTGCTCCTCTAATCACCCTGCCAGGCGCACTCTGGAACGCCCGCGCAGTCTGTAATAAGCTCACAGACATCCATGAACTCTTTATTTCTAATAAACTCTCATTCCTTGGCATCACAGAGACCTGGCTCACCCCCTCCGACACGGCCTCCCCTGCTGCACTATCCTACGGCGGATTCAATCTTTCCCACACACCCTGCCCCTCTGACAAACATGGCGGAGGTGTCGGCATACTCCTATCCGACACCTGCTCCTTCGCCCCTATTCCATTACCCCCCTCTGTTACTCTCCCATCTTTCGAAGCCCACTCTGTCCGCATCTTCTCACCCTGTAACCTCCAGCTAGCCGTCATCTACCGCCCCCCTGGATCCATCCCCACCTTCCTCGACCACTTTACCACCTGGCTACTTCATTTCCTCTCTACTGACATCCCCAACATCATTATGGGTGATTTCAATATCCCCATTGACACTGCCCACCCAACCGCCCCTCAACTTCTTTCCCTGACCTCCTCCTTCGGGCTCTCCCAATGGTCCTCCTCTGCCACCCACAAAGATGGCCACACGCTGGATCTCATCTTTACCCGTCTTTGCTCCCTTACTAATCTCACAAACTCAACCCTCCCCCTGTCTGACCACAATCTGCTGACCTTCTCCGCCCTCTCCTCCCCTACTAAATCACCTCCTCTCCGCAAACTTGATCATCCCCGCAGAAACCTAAAACACATTGATCTCCACTCACTCTCAGAATCACTTCTCCCTCTCGCCAACATAACATCTATACGTGACACAGACACTGCCACCACCCTCTACAACACCACATTAACCAAGGCACTCGACCTAGCAGCCCCCCTCACACACCACGCTCCACGCACTAATAGGCAACCCTGGCACACCACCCTCACTAAAGACCTGAGACGGGCATCCAGGGTCGCCGAGAGGCGATGGAAAAAAATCACCTTCCACTGAGCATTTTGCACTGTTCAAACAGTCCCTCATCGCCTTCAAGACTGCACTTGCCACCGCCAAACAAACCACCTTCTTATCCCTAATAACCTCCCTGTCCCACAATCCCAAGCAACTTTTCAAAACCTTCAATTCCTTACTCCGCCCGCCTGCTCCCCCTCCCTCTCCCCTTATCTCTGCAGAAGACTTTGCCTCCTTCTTCAAAGAAAAGATTGACAGAATCAGAGACAGCTTTGATCCACTGTCCCCACAGCCCCCCTCTCGCCTATACTGCCCTCTGCTTCCATCAACTGCTTCCCCCCTATAACTGAAGACCAGCTCTCCTCCCTCCTGTCAAAATCACACCTCACCACCAGTGCCCACGACCCGCTCCCATCCCACCTCATTCCCAACTTCACCTCTGTTATCATCCCAGCCCTAACTCATCTTTTCAACCTATCACTTACTACTGGCACCTTCCCCTCAGCCTTCAAACACGCCTTGATCGCATCCTCAAAAAACCCTCCCTCGATCCCACAACTGTCTCCAACTATCGCCCTATATCTCTCCTCCCTTTCGCCTCTAAACTACTTGAACAGCATGTCCACTCTGAGCTGTCCTCTCACCTCTCCTCCTGCTCCCTCTTTGACCGCCTGCAATCTGGCTTCCGACCCCTCCACTCCACTGAAACCGCCCTGCCCAAAGTCACAAATGACCTACTGACTGCCAAAAGCAAGCGCCACTACTCTGTCCTCGACCTGTCAGCCGCCTTCGACACTGTTGACCACTCCCTTCTACTACAGATCCTGCAATCTCTTGGCATCACGGACCTTGCCCTCTCTTGGATCTCCTCATACTTAACAGACCGCACCTTCAGCGTCACCCACTCCCACACATCCTCCTCGCTCTACCCCCTATCTGTCGGGGTCCCCCAGGGCTCGGTTCTTGGACCATTACTGTTCTCAATCTACACTCTCGGTCTAGGGCAACTCATTGAGTCCCATGGCCTCCAATATCACCTCTACGCCGACGACACCCAAATCTACCTGTCTGGTCCTGACATCGCCTCCCTTCTATCCAAAATTCCACACTGCCTGTCCGCCATCTCATCCTTCTTCTCTGCTCGCTTCCTTAAGCTGAACATGGACAAAACAGAGTTCATAGTCTTCCCCCCAAGATGCTCCCCCTCACTACCTGACCTATCCATCGTCGTCAACGACTGCTCTCTCTCTCTCCAGTCCCCCATGCCAAGTGCCTCGGGGTTATCCTTGACTCTTCCCTCTCCTTCAAGCCCCACATCCAGGCCCTCCCACCTCCTGCCGACTCCAGCTCAAAAACATCTATAGGATTCGCACTTTCCTTGACCACGACACTGCAAAAACCCTTATTCACGCTCTCATCATCTCCCGCCTCGATTACTGCAACCTTTCTGCTCACCGGCCTCCCTAATACCACCCTTGCACCCCTCCAATCTATCTTGAACTCCGCTGCCCGCCTAATCCATCTGTCTCCCCGCTACTCCCCTGTCTCCCCCTCTGCCAAGCCCTTCATTGGCTCCTTGCTTCCCAGAGAACCCGGTTTAAAACATTAACCATGACATACAAAGCCATTCACAACCAGTCCCCTCCATACATCTCTGACATGGTCTCCCATTACCTACCCTCACGCAACCTGCGATCCTCCCAAGAGCTTCTCCTCTACTCCCCCCTCATCTCCTTCTCCACAACCAGCATACAGGATTTCTCTCGTGCTTCACCCAACTCTGGAACTCACTGCCCCAACACATCAGACATTCTCCTACCCTGGGAACCTTCAAAAGAAGCCTGAAGACCCACCTGTTCCGCCAAGCCTACCACCTGCAATAAGACCCGATCCACCACACCGCCTCATGACTGAATTTCCCCCTCCTACTGTATCCCCACCCGCCCTCGTAGACTGTGAGCCTTTGTGGACAGGATTTCTCCCCTCTTGTTTCTGTACAACTGAATTGTCAACATTTATTGTTACTTGTATTGTTACTATGTTACTTGTCCTGGTCTGCCCTTTTAACATGTAAAGCGCCATGGAATATAATGGCGCTATATAAATTAATAATAATAATGTATGGGTCATTGTCATCTGAGTCACTGATGATAATAAATATGGACATGCCTCTGTGACACTCGGTCTGCCATAAAAGGACATGTTAACAGTTCCATAGACTATGGGTATGTGTTCTCTCTGTGAAAATCAAGATGATGTCGTATGTGACAATGGATGTCAGAATGAAATGTAAAGCTCATTGATCACATACCCTATCTGAACGGTTATCAAAGGGAAAAGATGATGGTAGAGCGGTTTTGGCACCCTACAGCTGGGACACAACTACTTGTTTTGTTGACCAGTTGATAAATCACCATATATTTATAGTACTGCTGCAAAAAAGTGCTTTTTTTTTTTTTCTTCAAACTTCTGAATTTTTTTCACCACTTAGTTACCAGTAAAGGTATGCATGTTTGGTATTTACCAACTAGCACCGACCCGAGGCATCAGTCACATCAATTTTACCATATAGTGACCATGTCCACTAAAAAACCCAAAAAACAAACGTGTAATTGCACTTTTTTCCCCCATTTCCTGTACACTATATGGTAAAATAAATGATTGCATCTGAAAGTACAACTCGTCCCACAAATAAAGCCGTCATATGTCTACATTGACAGAAAAATAAAAGCTATGGCTCTTGAAGCAGGGGAGCAAAAACGAAAATGAAAAAAAAAAAAAATTCCAGGGTCACGAAGGAGTTAAATGTGTGTATACAAGCAAGTAATCAATAAAATTTAGTGGGAGTGATTATGTGTCCCTTTGCACTTTGTTTTCCAATCAAATTTCTGTCTCTCGCTCTATGACGTCAGAGCTGTCAATCCAAGAGGGGAGGAGGGAAAATCAGCAGGTGGGGAGGTGCATGTAAAGCGACTCAGTCAGCACAGAAAGACTGATCAAACCAAGTACAGGTGCTTGTGCATCACAGTGGGGCCAATCATTTACATACACCTTCCCACCTGCTTCTTTTCCCCTCAATTTCCACCCTCCTCTTTGATTGACAGCTCTGGCTTGATGGAGCAGAGACAGATTAAAACCAAGGTGAAATGTGCACCTAAATGATTGGCCCCATCATGATGCACTGATTGACTGTTCAATCTCAGTACAGGCTTTCTGTGCTGACAGAGGCTCCTTAAAAGAGTAAGCATATGAACAGCAAGATATTGTTACATAGAAATGCATGTGTCTAAAGTTTGAGCACTTTTTCAGGTAGGTTTCCCAAAAAGGATGTGCCCACATAACCATAACCGGAAGTGACACGATCCCGGTGTCACATGACCGCATTGCAGCGGTGAAGTTGCGGGCGCGATATTCAAATCGTGCCCGAGCTCTGCATTGTATATGGACGCCCATTAGGGCGATATTAGAGCAGTGAGGCAGGGTAGTGCAGCACACGGGACCCACCTACCGGTCAAAATCGCTTGGAGGAACGCCCCTGTGACAGGAATTTCGTAAGTTTGCTAACTACATTATTGTACTCGTAGATTAGTAAAAAAAGGTGAGACAGGGATGTGTTAGAAAGTATTGTAAGGCTGCAGGACAGGTATTAATAGGTTAGAAAGGTGATTTGGGGCGACAGGTTCCCTTTAACTTTCATAATACTTAGTGCAGTTTCTAGTTGTGCAAAAAATGTTTTGCAACACCTCAAGCTGTTTTACATTGAAACACATTGATGAATCATGCCCTTTACGATGTTTTTTTTCTAAGTACGGTATATTAAAAAGACCACTTGGTGTTTGTAATATATTTTATTTAAGGAGTAGTTTTCTCCCAAAACATGTAGATATAAAATACTTTAACAATATAATAAAGCAGTTTATATACACTGTGAATGTGAAAAGTATATTTAAATTTTTGCCATTTATTAGAAAAGAAAATACAGACCTACACAGTGACATTATGCCTGATAACTAAAAAGATGATTCTAGCAATCTATAAATGTTTTAGGTTATTAATGATATCTTACAGAACAGAGATGTACGCAGTTACTCTAGGTTATAGGTGGTCTTGTGTAAGAGCGAGTGCATAGAAACCGCACAGAAGATGCTGGAACCATCGTATACTACACACAAAGCTGCAGTAATCTGTACATTGGTTTCTACTCCCACAATAGCTGTAACAGTAATTCTACATAGGATGCCCCTTATATACCGGATCAACATTAATGCAATGCTTTTTTTCCTTTTTAAGCTATGAAATTGCAAAATCAAACTGTCAACAGATAATGATGAGAGGATAACATTCATTTTCAGCAGCAAGCGAGGGATGATATATAATTTCACCAACAACATTAATGTTTTTAGATTATTGGAGGGCGTCTCATGAACAGAACTCATGTCTGGGTGCCTATAAACCTCACAGATGGAAAATACCCATTTAGACTCCCATCTCAACAATTGGGGGGCGGGGTGTTCCCTGAAAAATCGAACATGACGATCAGTGAAATTGCTGCAAAAAGGCCACTAAGTTCAGAGTTTTACCATTCTGGAGAGCTACTTTGCACAGATTAAAACCAAGTGCAATGCAGTCTGCCAGACTCCATTATACAATGACAGTTGAACAGTGTTACTATAGTTAAACTAAAATTCAGGATTTAATGCACATAAAGTAGGCGTGTAAAGTAACGAAAAACCCATATCGCTGCAATGAAAGGAAACTAATGCCAATCCAGCATGACTCTGGAGTCCTTTAGTCTGTTTACAGCCAATCATAGCTCAGTAATTGGAGCATGAGAACAAGGAGCATGTGACCATGAGGCCACGTGCCGTCTGACTGTAAAGACATGCAGGACAGAGTATTGGTCCCGTGGTCACAGCTTTCTCAGTCCTGGTGAATTATTCCTTGCTTATCTCTAAGTAATCAGACCATGGGTTTTAAATAGGGTTGCATAGGAATGCATCATTCACTGTTTTTTTTCTGGTGGCAACAGACAATCAAGTAAGGGGTCTCAGATAGGAGATCACAGAAATAGGACCTCTCCCAATCAGCTACAGCCAGTGGCACAAGCAAGATGTTTGGTTTTAGCAAAGAATTATATTTAAGCTGGTCATACTTGTGGAGATCCACAAATCTGTACTGATCCTAAAGAAGCCCTGATGGACTAGTTTAGCTTTGCCTCCATACCACACAGGTAATTATTTTATTTTTAAATTTTCAATCCAGTTGTGCATTGTAGGGAATTTGTTGGGGTGTTCCAAGTGTCACTTGTGCAACAAGAGGCGACAGGCACCACTAATATTGTATCGCCAGCTGCCTCGTATAAGGCATCAAAATGAAATCAAGCTCAATACTTGCCGACTTTGTGCGAGACCTGGCAAGGGCCACTGATGCAACGCCAGCCAGCGCCCCTCACCCATGATTCAGAAAGGCGCTGGATAACACCTTGCTGTGCTGCATCAGCTCAATCAGAGGATCCCTCTATAAACGAAAGACGTTGTCCACTATTCACATTTTAAAACCCACATAAAGTAGTTATTGTTCTAAGGAAATATCCAGATCATTTGCACAATGATTTTTTATTCAGGAGTATTTAATTGCATCCTCGTGAAGGATGTTTTAGCAGTAACTCCTAGTATATAGGGCCTGTGTCTTCCTTCCTCCCTTTTTCAACTGTGCACTATAGTTTAAGGTTTCTTTGAGTTTGCAGTTTATGATAAAGTCAAGAGCTTTAATTTATATATTTCTATTTCGGTGAGACCCCAATATATAAATCGACTATATGATTAACAGCAACCCCCATTACCCAAAGTCATGTCTATCAGTAATAATCCAACAGTAATTGGGAGACCAGAATTTATCTCATGTATTCCTTTCAGCAGTCCAGTGATGGCTTCTTATCACTCCTGGACCCACATGATTACTGAAGGTGTGGATAGTTCTGCACAAGTGGGGGGGAAAAAAAAAAAAAAAAAATCTCCTTCCAGCTTAAAGAAAAAGTTTGATAACATGAAAGACATTTTCCTAATAATTTCTACTAATGCCTATTGTATGCAAGTGAACATACATAAAATTATATAAATGGCTATAAAAGTGACAGACGACAGATTGCAAATGTGACAGGCAAAAAGCATTAAATAAAACTGACGCATACACAGTGATGTCTTCAAAATGTTTAATAAAGCCTTCATTTCTAAAGTGAATCCTAGGAATTTTGGGATGATTCACAGTAATCTGAGACCTGCCTTTTCAAAACAGATGGATTTGCAGCAAGGTGAAAAATGCAATAAGTGTTTATGAAGACACACACAGAATAAGGCCCTGGTTTCAATGGGCACCAGCCTACATGCATGAGAATACAGTAAGATGTCTGATTTAGCTTGATGCATGTTCCAAATGCAGAATCCCAAAATTAAAAATTAAATGAGTTATATAAAATGCTAGTCTGAGAAAGGTCCAGTGTTTCAGCAAAAGCACTTGGTATTTATATATGTACAAGTGGAATTACATACAGACCCGCAGAATGTTTAGTGTGGTACAATGAACAGCAGTGTCAGATGAAGGAAGACGATCTGGTGGAGGTTTGGCCTATCTGGTTCTGGCCTTCATCTGATGTGGGGTACACACGTCTAAATCTCAGGTTCCTCAGCTGAAGCTTGAGGATCAGGGCCTTCATAACGTTGATGAAAATTAGTTCTTTTCCTGATCTTCTCAGGGGCTTTTCTCCACAAAATTATCTCCTGTTAAAAATTTTCAGCAAAACAAAACAAAAACATTGAAGTTTCCAGACTTGAAGTCTATCGAAATTGACTATATAGGCTCCCTTTAGGGGACTACATCTGCACAAAACCCCTGTTCAAACCAAGTAAAGGCACTTGGTGCACAAAAAGTGCAATCGGACAGTTCAGCACACCTTCCAGGCTATTTGTTTTCCAACTCTCTCTAAACTGCTAGGGCTCCTGTCAAGCCAGTTGTTGACTTGGCTTTAAATTGGAAAACAAGTAGGTACGAGGGAGCAGCGAGTTCCCGTGCTTGGTTTGATCAGTCATTTTTGTGCCTACAGACTCACTTTAAAACATACAAATAGGATACAGAATTTGCAAAATCCTGAATTTTCCTCCTGATCCAATGGATACTCAGTGTTATAATTGCCAAAGCAACGATTTAAATAAGTGTGTATGGGCCTTACACTAAAAGACTCTTGCATGATGCATACTTAGTGTTGTACAGGATACACCTGGAAGAACAACCTTCAAAGAGGACCTCTCACCAAATAATTCATGTTGAATTGGGCATACAATGTAATAATGGCTGCAGAACAAAATTTAATTTCTCCAATGCAAAGTGATTAGCCACACTTAACTGTTTAAGTGCCAAATATATTGACTGCTAATAAGGCCAAAACCAGAGAGATTTCATTGGGGGATTTATACGTATTCCTCTTTTTAATGCTGACCAATCATATGCAGGCAGCAACACACTGGAAAAAGGGCATACCCCTACAATAAACAGACAAGACCCGGGCAAATTCCAACATGCGGGTCGCATCCATTCCCTCTGGCTGTTCCGGTCCATGGATCGAAACAGCTGAAGGGCTGAACACTATGGCATGCAGGTTGTACGCTGCCACATGATACTGCTATCTGCAGATAGCAGTGAATATATTGGTAGAGGACAGACGAAATTTCCTTCTTCTATAAATCACCGTGTGCAACTGAGAAAGCAAGTGCGAGGACATCATTTCATAGTTTCTGCAGTGAGGAGTCAGTACACCAAAGAACGGAGCAAAGCGCCAGGGGAACGGGAGTGAGGAGAGTATGTGCTGTGTGTTTAAGGGGAACAGCTCACCAGGTTTTTGCATAATATAAGACCAGAGATCCTGATTCCAGTGATGTGTCACTTACAGGGCTGTCAGTGTAGTTTTGATATAATCATTGTTTAATCATCTGGAGATTATCATTAGTCTGGTAGTCTAGTATATTCACAAACTGCTAAATCTGTAGAAGAGAAAACGGATTTTAAATCAAAATGACAGCAAGCAGCTTAGTAAGTGACATCACTGGAATCAGGGTCTCAGTCTCTACATTATGCTGCTCTCAGATGGGGTGGCAAAAGCCTGGTGAGAGGTTCCCTTTAATTTTCCCCTATGTGTGTGAGACTTAATATAGGGACGCTAGGTGGGGGCTCACGCTGTATATAGGAGGGAATTAAAAAAAAAAAATGAACTCCAGCTCATCATGTAACATCATGAGAAACAGATTTGTCGGGGGTGCACAGAACAATTGGATGTACCTGCTGTTTGAAGTATCTTCTGTCTTCCTCATCCACAAGGACTAAGTTCAGGAAATACCTCACAGAAAACTTTTTGTTTACATCTCTCATCGTGGGAGTGGGGTCATAGCCAGCGAGGAACAGCCGGATGGGAATAGACTCTCCTGCAAAGTTACAAAGACACTTGGTAGAGAAATCCAGATCGTTCAGATGTCGAAATTCCCCATCTCAGAAGTGGAATCCAACTAGTCAATGGAGGAGCTTTAGTATCAACTTAAATGATGTACTTCAATTGAAAAATTGTAGAAAGTAGCGGCACACGGATTAGGTCCAAATTTTCCAGCTTTTATTGGTGCATCAAATTACAGATGGTGTAGGGAGGGGGGTTATGCTGAAAGTGCAACGGACCGTTTCGAGGTACTCCTCTTCCACGGGCTAGTACCCGAAACGGTCCGTTGCACCTCCAGCATAACCCCCCCCTCCCTGCACCATCTGTAATTTGATGCACCAATAAAAGCCGGAAAATTTGGACCTAATCCGTGTGCCGCTACTTTCTACAATTGCCAAGAATCTTTTCTTTAGCAGAGCACCGGATTCCAGACACCGCCGACTTTAGCAAGGAAACTGCAGCAGGTCAGTGCCCGGTTCACTCTTCACAATAATCTTCAATTGAAAAACCTTATGGTCTCCTCTCATATCGAGCAATGCCAGCATTGAGTTTCCAGACTATACAGTCCAGTACAAGTCAAAGCCTTTAAAAAGGGTTGTGCAAGTAGTGGACAAACTCCTTAAAGAGCACCTCAGTTTGGGGCTGCCTCAGACCGGTGATTAACACTCATTAGCAAAAGTGGTCATAAGGGTCTTTAATGCCCCTTCTAAAAGAACCTGAAATTCCAGCAAGAGTCAGGCCTCAATTTATTGGGATCCCACAGCATGCAGAGCGGTATCTGAGAACCCTCCGCGACTCTCCCTGTTCTGCATTACCTCCGTGCCGCAGCATCCTTTACTAAGCAGGCACCACATAGTAACTGTTCATTATGATGTTGCTGTTTGGTAACAGCTTGATAAAGGATGTGGCAACGCTGGGTTAGTGCAAAAACCAGTAAAACACAAGATCCACTGCTAGGAGATTGATGGGAGGCCAAGGAGGGTTAGGGCAGAGGTTTGGAGGGCACAGCTAATATCAAAGGAGGGTTGTGAGATCGCACTCTACATGACGGGATCAAACTGAAAGATCTGACCAGACCTTTACTGGAAAGTTGGTTCCTTTAGAGCATATTCTGACCACTTCTGCTAATGAGCGTTATTTATAAATCACCAGTCAGACTGCTCACTAATGGGCAGCCACAGGCTGGTGATGGATGCCTTTAATAAGGTGTGAAACAATACACATCACGAGCATATCTACAATGAATTACCTTTCACTGGAGCTCCATCCATAATTTCATATTTTGCAACGGTCTCCGTTTCAGTTGTAGTACTGGGTCCTAGGAAGCCAAAAAGACATGGAGCATAATCGGTACATATTTGTCTGTTATCCCCTTACTAAACACTGAAAATCAACATCACAAATCCCACTTACGGCACTGTGAGCAAATTTAATTGAACTAATGCACCTCTATAGTTTTCTTAGGAATTTATCAAGGGCTTTTGGGTCACTAAGCTAATCACATTGACAAGATGGTAAGACACATATTCCTTACTGGTGGCAAATATTCAATCACCGAAAAAAAAATATGAATGTAAATGAGGCTGCAAGTGCATTGAAGACAGGACAATCCCCAGCTAGTGCCCCAGTCCTCTATATTACGGCTGGTGGTGGCACAACTTGATGGCCGTAGCAATATAGAGGCCATTCCAACACAGATGATCCTGGCAGAGGACTGGTGCATTTGCCAAGAATCACAACATCCAGAGAGATTTTCCCAGCAATGGAAATATCCATTTGCAGTCAGGATTGAACTGGTCCTTTATTACTCTAGCCGGCAATGTAATGATCGGCTATAATCCAGCCCCTGAAAAGTTACAGTATCAGGAATCAGAGCTTAGTTTTATTTTTCCATTAAACACTTACAACTTGTTCCCTCCCAATAAGTCCACAGACATAAGTCAAGATATTCAGTGGTCTGTATACAGAGTGTAATATGAGGAAATACATATTACCTATTCCAGTAATTTCCTTTTTAATCAGCTGCAATTCCATGTGCTGAATTTTTATTCTGACCAGTAAGAAGTAAATTTTTCCAACAATGACATCTTTTAAGTGGTACCTTTGAAACAACAAGAAACATTTTTATAAACCAGAATTTGTACTGAATGGATTGGTTTTTTTTTTTTTTTTTTTACAAAAATTAAATAAAAAAAAAAAAAAAAAAAAAAAAAAAAAAAAAATAGATGACTGCAACTACAGGGAATCTGTTACTGGGTTTTAATATTCATCTGAGATCAGTGTGATGTAGGAGAAGAGACCCCAATTCCAACATGAATCACTTAGTTTTCCTGGGAGTAGCAGCTGTGACAGTTCTTATGTTTAGCAGAGCTGAGAAAGCCGTCATCACCCACACAGCAGCTGTGTGTATACATTATATATAGACCACAGCCTATCATAGTAAGGGATGTGGTGTGTATATATTGTATATAGACCACAGCCTATCATAGTAAGGGATGTGGTGTGTATATATTTTATATAGACCACAGCCTATCATAGTAAGGGATGTGGTGTGTATACATTGTATATAGACCACAGCCTATCATAGTAAGGGATGTGGTGTGTATATATTGTATATAGACCACAGCCTATCATAGCAAGGGATGTGGTGTGTATATATTGTATATAGACCACAGCCTATCATAGTAAGGGATGTGGTGTGTATACATTGTATATAGACCACAGCCCATTATAGTAAGGGATGTGGTCGGACAACTTGGCATGAGGCAGCTGGTCCCAGCCATGACAATGCCATAGTGATAAAACCTTCACGGATTCCCTTAAAAGGAATTTGAGAGTACAAAGTGACGATGCATCAATAGGATGTGCAGATTTTTTTTTGGGGGGGGGTGTGGGTGGGGGTGATAGCTGCTATGGATCTCCGCAACACAAAGGGAAACTGGATACTTCTCGTTATTAGGACCACCACATATCAGACAACTGCTATCCGATTTTTTTATAATTGGATAGCACTTGGACCAATGTTATTCAGTGAGGTAGTGATGATGGCTGATTTCTTTTTTTTTCACTGATCCAAGTCTACGGGGGCATAGGGATCATTGGATTGCACTCGGATGACATCTGAGTACAGTCAAATTTCCACGCACTTACACAATGGAAAAATGTTGCTGTTCTTCATGTGCACAATTCTCTTATCTGCTGGATTCAGATCACAGTAGGCAAACACTTAGATCTAACTCAGATCAGTGTCATTACTATAAAAACTGATCCAATGAGAGAATCTACAGCGGTGTGACCCTGGGCTCAGTGTGGGCCCATGTAGTTATATCCTAGTGATACGCCTTCATCTGCTACAGCTGGAATAGGCCTGTACAGATTTCACAATGATATTTCTAAGCTACATTAGTACGGTGAAA
>JARQOC010000006.1:109991694-110041806 GCA_033576535.1 Allobates femoralis
ACTTTCCATAGCCTTTTGCATCTCTATTTCTTCTTGTGTTCAATACTTTTGCTCTGTGTTTATTCTCTTTATTGCACATAACTAAATTATTCGACATCCATGGTTTAATTTCTTTGCTTGTGTGAATTGGATGGGTTGTTACTGACATCTGGTGAGAAATTAATGTCAATAGCACCTTTTAAAATACATTTACTTATTTCACCTGCTGTATTTAAAAGGAACCTGTAAAGTCAAAAAACGCTATCAAAACATGCAGATTTTGGGTTACTCTTCAGGGTAGTAGAGTTTGGAGACATGACAGGTTTCCATTGTTTTTTTTTCTTCTAAAGATGAAAGAACACACTTTAATCAACTGAACTACATTCTTGCATACATGTCTGCGAGTGTTGAATTGTTAGACTGGGTGACTGCTTCCTCTTAATTGACAACCTTGACAAGAAGAAAAAAACTTGAATATGCTTCATAAAGATGAGAGGATGTTATAAATAGACTGAAGGTTATATTAGTAAAAAGTAATATACTCTTCAGACTTCCTGTTTAACCCAGACATACTGCAAAACCACATAACAATTGCCATACTTCCCCATTATTTCATCTATAGTTCAAACGTTTCATTTTTATACCCTTAAACCAAAGAGATGTCACACAAAATAGTTGATAATAACATTTCCCACCTGTCTACTTTACATTACCATCATTTTTTAAACATTTTTTTGATAAGGGTGAAAGGTTTATCAGCAATTTCTCATTTTCCCAACAAAATTTACACATCCAATTTTTTTAAGGACCACATCACATTCAAAGTCATTTTGAGGGGCCTATGTGACACAAAATACCTAAAAGTATCAGCATTTTAAGAATTACACCCCTCAAAGTGCTCAAACCCCCATTCAAGAAGTGTATGAACCCTTCAGGTGCTTCACAGGCATTAAAGACATGTGGAAGGAATAAACGAAAATTTTACTTTTTCTAACAAAAATGTCCCAATTTTATATTTTTACAAGGGCAACAGGAGAAAGTGAATTGTATAATTGTTGTGTAATTTCTTCTAAGTACAACAGTATGCCATATGTGGTGGATAACTACTGTTTGGGTACATGTAAGGGAAGGAGCACTGTTTGACTTCTGGAATGCAAAATCGTCTGGAATTGATAGCAGGCGCCATGTCGTGTTTGCAAAACCCCTGATGTGTCTAAAGAGTGTAAACCCCTTATTGTACATTTACACGCGGCCACGGGAAGGTAGGAACATGCAGGCATCGGACACAATTGTGCCTGTTGCCTTGAAAAGACCACAATGTGGCTGCGTGTAATTCAGGACTTTCCTTCCTGTGCCTTCCCTGAAGGAAGGAAAGTCCTGAATTACACGCAGCCACATCGAGGTCTTTTCAAGGCAACAGGCACAATCGTGTCCGATGCCTGCCTGTTCCTACCTTCCTGTGGCCGCGTGTAAATGTACCATTACAAGTTATTCCATTTTGGAACCTAGACCACTCAATGAATTTATCTAGATGTGTTGGTAACACCTTGAACCCCCAGATGTTTCACAGAATTTTAGAACGTTGAGTCGTGAAAATAAAAAATTATATGTTCCCATAAAAATGTTGTTTTATCCCCCAATATTTTGTTTTCCCAAGAGTAATAAGAAAAAATGCACCATACAAATTGTTGTGCAATTTCTCATGTGAACGCCAATACCCCATATGTGGTGTAATATTGCCGTCCAGGTGCACAGCAGGGCTCAGAAGGGAATAAACCTTAATTGACTTTTGGAGCGCCATTTTGGCTATAATAGATTGAGGACACCATGGCACATTTAAAGATCCCCTAACATGCCAAAACAGCAGAAACTCCCACTAGAGACCTTATTTTGAAAACCACATCTATGAATTAATTAATCTAGGGGATTGGTGAGTATTTTCAACCCTTAAGTGATTCACAAAATTGTATAACATTGGGCTGAGTAAATTAAAATGACCATTTTTTTTCAAATAGTGCTTTAGCCTCTGGTTTGTCATTTTCAAAAGAGTAATGGGAGAAAATGAATGGTACAATTGGTTACGCAATTTCTCTTGAGTGCACCAATATGTGAATATGTGGTCGAAAAATATTTTTGAGGCACAGTACAAAGCTCAGAAGGGAAGGAGCAACATATTGGACTTCCGATAATGCTGGAATGGTTTGAGGGAGCTAAATCACACTGGCAGATCACCTCAGGTACCAGACAGCAAAACCCTCATAAGTGACTCCAATGTACAAACTACACCTCTCAATAAAGTCAAGCAGGGGTATAGTAATCATATTGACACCATAGGGATGCCACAGGATTTTGTACTATTGGCCGGTGAATAAAAGAAAATTACAATTTTACCACAAAAATGTTGTTTTAGCCCAGATTTTATATTTTCTATTGGTAATAATGGCACTAAAATGTGTCACAGCATTTCTGCTGTACATGACAATACCCCATATGTGACTGTACAGTACTGCTTGCCCACAAGGTGAGACTCAGGAGAGAAGGAGAGCTATGTGACTCTTGGAGTACAAATATTTTACAGTAGTTTGAGGACTCCATATGCCAAGCCCCCAAGTGCCAGAAGAACAGAATCTTCCCTCAATTGACCCTATTTTAGAAATTACACCCCTCTAGGAATTTATCTACCGGTATAGAAACAATTTTGACTCCATAGGTGTTTTACAGAAACAAGCAGCAATGAGCAATGGATGTTACTGAGTGAAAACTCTGCCATTGTAGTGCCCAGGACCACTACTGGGGGGTACAGCTCTGCCTGGTGTCAGGGGCCCCGGGCCTGACTGCAGTGGGCATGGCCACTGGATCAGGGGCATGGGGGCCCAGCCATGACACAGGGGATGTGGCCGTTTGGAGCAAGAAGGCCCGCTCCTCGGCCAGAACACGCTGATGCTGCTCTGCTGGGCCCATGCAAGATGTGAGTGGGTGAGCCCTGACCTCCTCCAGTCCCCGCCCCCTTAGGTCTTGCACAGGCCCCCTCTCCTGTCAATTACCACCAGGCCCCACCCTCTCATCTCTTGAGCAGGCCCTGCCTCCTGTACATCACCACTGCTGTAGCCCACAAACCGGACGTCACGCGGGCAGTGGTAGAAATCAAGGGACTGGAGTCAGGACAGAGCTGCTGCTGCTGCCACTGCTACTACTAGTGCTGGTGGTGAGTATGCTCGTCTGTCTGTCTGTCTCTTTCTCTCTCTGTCTCTCTCTGTCTGTGTGGCACCCCGGCGTCCGGTTGTCACAATGGCCTTGCCTCTCTCGGGGGGTAAGGTCATGCTTGGAAGCAAGGTAGGGTATCCACACCAGGTAACCCACAGCAGAAAACACCTTCCTGACTCCAGACTAGGAGGGGGAGCTCTAACCTGGATTCAGGGGAGTCTCCCCTATAAATTCTGGCTCGAGACAGGGCTAGTCAGTTCAGTTCCTAGGAGGACTGTAGAAGAGATCCTGCAGACTGGAGCGGTGTCAGGCTCGTCCAATGATACTCACTAGCCAGTGTGAGGGACCCATAAGCGAGGGTCTGAGCAGAGGAGAGAAGCAGGCCTGGGAAGTGGAGCCTGTTAACGGTTCACCCCAGAGTGGAGCACCAGAACTGGACACTGGAGTCCAAGGTTGCGAGGGTGCTCCAAGCCCAGCATCCAAAACCGGAGGATGGGAAATTCCAATTCTCCCGGCTACCAAATCACCTGGAGGCACAGCAGCGTAGAAGAGACAGTAGACAGTGGTCAGAGAAGTGGTACCTGGGAAGGGCTTGAGCAGCCTGCCATACCGGTGAGAGACTGTCCAGCAGGAGTAAAGGGTCGTAGATTAGCTACAGGCAGCCAGGACCACCAGATAGGAGCACAGCAGGGAGGCCTCAGAATCAGCTGGGTGAGGAGAACCTTAACTTGCTGCCAGGCCACCCAGATTCCTAACAACAACTGTGGACTCTACCCTGATGTGTGCTACTTCAGTAAAAGTAAAGGAAACAACCCCTGCGTGTCTGTCGGTTATTCAGCGCCTTGAGTCCTGCACCCCAAAGGCCTACCACTGCCATAGACTTAACGGTTTCCCCGGGGAACCGTTCCACCATGTGGAGATGTGGAGCGCTAACACCATAGTTGCCCATCCATCATCCCCAGAGGTCCCATGCCGCAGCACCGTTCCCCAATAGCCGGCTACCATGTGTGGTGTCACGACACTTATCACCTAAATCCTATCCCCAAGAACTTTTCAAAACTGATCCCAAGGGTCACAGAGCCGGGTCTCCACCCCTGTGGCTACCCCGGAAGCGCCCTTAGCCAGGTTCCGAGTGCCCCACAGAGGTGAGTCATCACAGCAACCAGGGTCATCACAAGAAGTGAATCATCACAGCATCCGGGATCTTCACAAGAGGTGAGTCATCACAGCATCCAGGATCATCACAGGAAGTGAGTCATCACAGCATCCGGGGTCATTACAAGAAGAGAGTCCTCACAGGACACCTAGCAGTCATGGTAACATATTGAGGACTGGTGATTGCATCACTGGGCTGCTGATGCTGGAGGTAAATAGCACGATCCCCGTCCCGCAGGGGATAACAGTGGTGAACAGATCACTGATCAGCTCACATCCGTTACCTGCACCTGCCGGGTGATCAGATTACCCGCATGTGAAGGGAATGATGTGAACTCAGCGTGTGAATTTGCATCAAAGGGAAGGAGGCAACCAACAATGTAGAGATACGTAAAGGAGTTAAGAATTCAAGTATGGGTGCTAAACAACTGATTCACATAGCAAAGGGAGTGCACAAAGGCTCTATGGAATTACCCTGACATCCAATAGAACATTATGCAGCTTTATAAAAATAAAGGATCAAACAGAAATAAAACTCTGATGTGTTGGATGCTGATTCTTTGTTTTCCTGGGACATACAGTACATGCTGTTAAACATGTCTCACAGCTGTTATTGGCCTTAAAGCACCACTGCAGGGATTTTTGCTTATTTTATCATATTTTAGTGGTGGAGTGGTGATATTTACCTAGAGGAAGCTTAGCAACAATCCAAGTAACCAGAAACCTCTCTAAACACTATTGTAAATTATAATTGTTTCTAGATATTGTACTACATAGTTACGTCCTCATTCAGTCACAACACTTTTTGCTTGTCTCTTATAGTTATGCATCGGGTCATCTCCTACAATTGTTCAACAGTAATCTACAAGCATTGATGTGTGGCGCCCCTAAGGGTCCAGTCACCACAGAGGTACTGCACCTCAGCTAAAGGTGTGGTACCCCACTCTTGGGTAAGGAAGTGACTCCACAGGCACCCAAACACCAGCATCCAACACCACACTAACCCAAGTTGTGGGATTTGGGCGGACCCTGTTGAGGGAGGGCCCCATCCCAGGCTGGAGGGGAACCGGATAGAGGTGCGGGTGGAGAAAATAGTTACAGGAACACACTAGGAAGTAGTGAGGAAGGAGGAACAACGAAAGACATAGAGGACGTGATTGACATCGGGGAGACGTAGAGAGAGAAAAAGGAGAGAAAAGCGACAGTAGAGAGTTGGTGTCAGGAGTCTGACACGAGAAGACAGATGGAGAGAGGTGTCCTGGGGACTGGAGCCGGTTGGAGCTCGTCCCAGGAACAAGGAAAGAGAAAGTTGACAGCGGAGCCACTGAAGGGTTCCAGAGGGACAGAAGGGGTCACAGGGGCACGGCAAGTGAGGAATCCACCCGTGGCACCTGTATCTAGGCTGATGGTGATCAGAGTTGGGTGGAGGGACCGGGCCACAGAAAGGGGACCTGCCCCAGACTAGTGAAGTGACCGAAGGACTCATCTAGCTAACTGAGGGCTGCCATGACTTCAACTGCAGCGGCCCAAGCCACACTTATTCATCGAAAAGGCAGCCACGTAGGGCCAAGGGGACTAGGATGATATCGTTAGGCAGGGCTCGAGGTTGCTGGCTCGGGACACTGAGTGTGAGGTACTGGACAGGAGGGCGATAGTCAGCGCATAGGGAGACGACCCAGGACGGAGCACGACAAGGGGGATTCCAGTAAAGTGTCCCTGAGTTATCCGAGAGTTGCCTGGAACCCTGACCCGGAGGGCATAGCATCCCGCTGGTAGCTGGAACCACCTGGAGGATTGTCTGAACTGTGAGTAAAACCTTAAGACTGCAGCTCTTGTGTCCTCCAGTCATTTGTCGCGCCCTCAGTCCTGCACCTGACCGTTCCCTATTTCCTATATGAAGTGGTTTCCACTGCCCTGGGGCCTCCCACTCTATCTGTGGAGAGCAGAACATCTAGCTGTGTTACAAACAGCCCCAGAGGATCTGACTACAGTGTCGGCTATCCATCTCCAATTGCCAAAACCCACGGGTGGTGTCACATTAATACCATATAAAATAATAATCCCCCCATTTTCATGACACCGCCAGGGCCACGGAGCCGGGTCACAGCCCCTTGACCTCCCCAGAGAACTGCACCACTTGGTTCTGAGTACCCCACAGCTCTGGTGGGCGTGTCAGATGGATTCAATGTTCCTTGATAATTTTTCTTCACAGTCACAATATCTTGGTGAAATCTTTCACTGTGTTCATCGCTCACTGCTCTATAGTTTGGTGGAAAAAAATCTAGACTCAAATTTAAGAAATTAATCCTTAAGGACATGTTATATTCAAGATCCTTATACACATTGAGGAGATTTTCCACCAACTCCTCATAGTTATCTGCTCTTGCATCTCCCAAAACATCCAAAACATTAGTTACCACTAATGCGAATGCGAAACTCCTCATATTGACGAAACTTATGAATCTGAGGTATAGTAAAAGCATAATTTTTTTTTCTTCACTCAACCTTTTAAATTTATCAATGAAATACGTGATTCTTTTGCATTTTTATACATTGCCTTTACGAGATTCTTCATTAGGTCCAATTTTTATATACAATGCAGTTAATAAAGTCTTATGTGGGCCAACAAATGCTGGATGCCGGACATTTTTACTCCCTGGCTGAAGTGAATATTGGAAAGATCAGTCTCTTTTATTGCAGTGATATTCTCTTGCACGACTGTTGCACTCAACCAGAAAGAGCAGTACTTTGTGTATCCAACCTGGGGAGCAAGTAAGAGGGAAACAACCTTTAAGTCACCACAGGGGGGTCACAAATGATAGTCAAAGTTCAGGTGCCTCAATAGCTGTTTCTCCATTCGCCTTCCACGACAGCATTGGAGGATGTCGTCCACGCCCTATTGGGGGACAGGAACACAGAGAGGTTAAAAGCCCCTCCCCTTCCTCAGTACTCCAGTGTCTTCCTGTCCCCCTTGGGGCATGGAGAGGTTCCAGTGCTGTCAGGCCGGCAGAGGCAGCATTCGGGTGTACTTACAGCCGGGCCAGGGATGGACGTCGGGGGCGGCCTCCTCCTCCTTCTCGGGGCTCCCGTGGTGGGACCATCCGGCCTTCCTGCGTCCTACGGGGCAAAGCAGGCCGTGTATTGTAACGCCGGAGGCCTGTTCAGCTCTCCGGCATCTCCTTCCTCCAGCTGAGGTCCCTGGGGCATGCATCAGAGGTGCCGCGGAGGCACTTCTGGTTTCGGGTGTGACACTTCCGGTTCCGGGATGACACTTCCGGTTTCGGGCGGCAGCTCCTGTAAGGGCTGTGGCAGGCTGGGCGCGGCTCCAGGGAACCCAGCAGGACTTTCGCGCGCTACTGCCCGCGGCCGGTGACCAGGAGGAGGGAGGGAACAGGTGTTCCTCGTTGGGGGCACGGTACTTCTGGATAAGTACCCGCCGGAAGCTACACCCAGGTAAGGCTGATCCCTGAAACATGGAAGGTGATAGGCTTCCACCTCTGCTTCTGCAGAGCCCAGCGTTCCCCCAGCTCATGTAAGTGTTTCTGGGGGTGGTCACAAGGGGTAGAGTTATTTAAGCCCTGCACTCACACTGGGACCCCCTTCTCTTCCCTTTTTGTCTATAGGGAGACGAGGGCCGTCTGTGAAAGGGAGCAATAATGGGGCTGCGGCACAAAATTTCCCTCTTCCTACAACAAGGTGTCGGCCATGACTGACGGTTGTCAGGATGGACTCCCCATCCTTGCTTGAGGGGCTCCAATCCATTAGGGAAGAGGTGCAGGCTTCTATCTCGGCACTGCGGGGTTTTGCTGCAGCTTCCGGGCCTTCCCCTCTTTAAGAGAGGAAGCTCCAGGATTGTGACTCTGTGGATCTCATGGAGGCTGGCCACAGCTCAGCGTTAGAGGACGGCGTGGATATTGCCGCTGTTGTCTCTGTCCAGACACGAGAATCTGGACACTACTATTTTCTACGGAGTCCATGGGTGCATTGGTGGACACTGTCCATTGTACCATGGGAGTAGAGGTGGTGGAATCCCCTTCTTCTGTGCAGGACTAAATGTTCAGAGGCCTGAAGGCTAAGCGGCTCACCCCATCCGAGTGGATTGGAGGGTGATGACTTTGTCTGGGAGGTCCCGAAGGTGGACATCCAGGTGGCCAGGGTTGCAATCAGCTGCTATTGTAAACCCATTGTGCATGCCCTTGACACACTGTTGAAGCTAAAAAGCAGCAGGAGCCTCAGTCACGGGCTGGATGGGAGACCTCATGAGTCCCAATGGGAATCTCTATGGAAGTCTCTATAAAGTCAATGGGACTTCTAACATGAAGATCTATGGCAGTATTCCATTTGGGAAGCTTAGCATATAAGACCGCGTTGCCTTTTGAAGATTCCTCCCGGTTGAAGGACCCCCTCGTTCGTAAAATGGAGAGTGTCCTCAAAAAATCCTGGGAGGCGGCAGCTATGTCTTTAACGGTGTACATTTCCTCTACATGTGAGCAGGTCTCTCTTTAAGTGGCTTACCCAGCTGGGAGAATTCATCCTGCAGGGTACTCCCAGGGAGGAGCTTTGGACTCCATTCCACTTCTGAGACGTGCTACGGGCTTCCTGGCCGATGCATCTGCTGAGTCGTTCCGCGTTGGCGCCAGGTGCGCAGTGTTGGCTAACACAGCTCACAGGGCAGTGTGGCTTACAAGGTGGAATGGGGAGGTCACGTCTAAGCTCCAGCTGTGTGGCCTCCCCTTGCAAAGGGCATTGGATGACATCCTGGAAAAGGTGTCAGACCGGAAAAGGTGTCTCCCGGAACAGGAGCCCTTTCGGAGGCAGTCCTTTTGGCCTGAGCGCTGCCAACCCTCCCAGTCTAAAGGGAAGGGTAAGTCTGGTCGCTGGGCATTCCAGTACGGGAACAAGACCCGTAATATCTTGCTCCCCCAGCATCAGCATCACCAGCCGCCCCTAAACAAGGTCGCCTTCCCCATTGCGGGGCGGCTCCTGCGGTTTCTGCCACAGTGGCAAGCAATCTCCTTGTGCCCTTGGATCCTCTCGACCATTTGGGAGGGTCTACGCTTGGAATTCGAGAGCCAGCCCCTCCGTGTCTTCGAGTCCTCTCCCTTCCTCAGGGGGACTCTCGCACGTTTTTCTTGTCGGGTCTGCGACACCTGTTGGATTCGGGTGTGGGGTCCCCAGTTCCTCCTGGAGAGGAGGGCCAGGGGCGCTACTCCAGGTTGTTGTGGACCTCCAGAACGCGTATTCTCATGTCCCCATTCACCCATCCCACAAGCGCTTTCTGCGATTCACGATCTCTGGGGCAGGCGGGACGGTCCATTCTCGGCTTAATGTGCTGCCCTTTGGGATTTCGTCGGCCCCAGAGGTTACCAAACTCATGGGGGAAGCGATCACATTCATCCAGACCCAGGGGATATGTATGCTTCCCTATTTAGACTACATGTTGGTGGTGGCTCCTTCGGCAGTGCTTCTGCGCACAAAGGTCTCCAACACATTGGAGATTCTTCAGTCCCTGGGATGGGTACCCAATCTTCGGGAATCGGAACGGGTGCCTGCAACCCGACGTCAATTTTTGGGAGTCTTGCTGGCCTCCTCCAGTCAGACCTCGTTCCTTCCTGCGGCATATCAGCTTTTGCGCCGCGTGAATCTGACCCGCTTCCGGGCAAAGGGGTCGCCCTCCTTGCGGGAAGCAATGTCCCTGTTAGGGGCCATGATGGCCTGCATTCAGTCAGTAACATGGGCTCAGGCTCCTTCCCGACTGCTCCAGGAACACATACTGAGTTCCTGGGACAGACGTCAGGATTCCTTAAACTCGCGGGTCCGGACCCCGGGGCGGGTGGTAACCTCGCTTTCCTGGGGATGAATCCCAGACACCTTCCTGTGACCTCCGTTCCCACTGATGCCAGCGGTTCCGGTTGGGGCACTATGGTAGTTCGCACACCGTTCCAGGGGATTTGGAGTCGCTCGGTCAGTCGCCAGTCTTCAAACTTCTGGCAGTGGAGGCAGCGCTTCTTGCTGAAGCTCACGTTCTCCGGGGTCATCATGTCAAGGTCCTGTCAGACAATGTGACTACGGTTGCTTTCTTGCGGTACCAAGGCGGTACTCGTGGCTTACACTTGCAGGGGCTGGCAAAACTGTTCTTTTTGTGGGCAGTACGCCATCTTCTCTCCTCCTCGGCAGTACATCTGAAGGGAATGGCCAATGTACAGGCAGATTCTTGAGCCGCACGGAGGTCCACCCAGGAGAATGGTGCTTCCATCCGGAAGTATTTCGCTCTCTTACGGACAGGTGGGGTGTCCTTTCGATCGACCTGTTCGCTTCGGGCTCGAATACAAAGGTGCCAACCTTTTTCTCCCTGACGTGGTTGAACCATCCTCGGGGGCTGGACGCTTTTGCCCATCCCTGGGACTTCCGGTTGGTGTATGCATTTCCTCCAATCCCGCCACTTCCCAAGACGTTGCAACGGATTCGGGCGGAGGGGGTGACACTATCCTGGTGGCTACCCTGGGGCCCAAACTGGCGTGGTACGACGCCATCCGAGACCTGGGCCTGGAGGGACCGATTATGTTAGCCCAGTCTCAACCTACTGTCCCAGGGTCCTCTATTTCACCTGGGCCCTCAGTGGCTCATTCAGGCGGCCTGGCTGTTGCGGCCGGGATCCTGAGGACCAAGGGTCTCTCCCAGGCAGTGATCCCCACGCTTCAGCAGAGCAGGAAGCCTGTGACAAACGCTATTTACGGGAGGGCTGGAATCGGTTCCTGTCCTGGTGTGCTCCTTCCATCCCGACCATGCATCATCCTAATGTGGCCCAACTCTTGGATTTTTGCAGCGTAGCTTGGATTTGGGGCTTCGGCCGAGCACTCTTTAAGTCCAGAGGTCGGCACTTGGGGCGGTTTTTGCCCAGGATCTTGCTTCCCATCCATGGCTCAAGCAGTTTTTTAGTTCTGCTTGGGGGTGGCGTCCCCGGATTCGGACTTCTGTCCCTCCCTGGGATTTGATGCTTGTTCTCCAAGGGCTTGCTCGAAGTCCCTTTGCACCCTTGTCTGCTGCATCCCTTACGTCTCTCTCTCACAAGGTGGCGTTTTTGGTGGCCATCACTTCTGCTCCCAGAGTTGGAGAACTGCAGGCACTCTCTGTCTGGGCTCCGTGCCTCGTGGTGTCCGTTGTTCGCATTACGCTTCGGTTCCATTCATCTTTTCTTTTGAAAGTTGTCGGCTTTCCATCGGTCCCAGGATGTGGTTCTGCCTTCAATTTGTCAATCTCCTGCTAATGCGGCTGAGGCCGTGTTTCACTCCTTGGATGTTCGTCGGACTGTCCTCCTCTATCTCCGAGAGTCTGCTTCCTGGAGGTTAGATCAGAACCTGTTTGTTCGGCTTTTGGGAATAATACAGGGAGAAGACTTCCCAGGCTACCATCACTTCCTGGATCAAGAAGGCGATCTGTGAGGTCTACGTCGCTCCGGTCCTTGCTCCTCCGGTGGGGTTGAAGGCTCCTTCAACTCGGGCTGCTGCTACTCCCTGGACGGAGCAGGCTGGAGCTTCATCGGAGCTGATTTGCAGAGCGGCTACGTGGTAGCCTCTCCTCACTTTTTCTCGCCTCTATAGGTTAGATCTGTCCTTCAGTCGGGATCTGTCCTTTGGTAGGAGAGTCCTACAGGCAATAGTCCCACCCTGAGGAGTATCGGTGGTATTCCTCCAATGCTGTCGTGGAAGGCGAATGGAGAAAACTGAATTAGTCCTTACCGGTAATTCCTTTTCTTGGAGCCTTCCACGACAGCATCAGTTCCCCCCCTTGTTGGTGTTTGGTTCCGGTTTGTATCAGATAATCCATGGCTAAGGGTGATCTTGGTAAACACTGGAGTACTGAGGAAGGGGAGGGGCTTTTAACCTCTCTGTGTTCCTGTCCCCCAATAGGGCGTGGACGACATCCTCCAATGCTGTCGTGGAAGGCTCCAAGAAAAGGAATTACCGGTAAGGACTAATTCAGTTTTCATGTTGTCATAGGTTTCTTTCATGTGGAATACATAACCAACTAGAATTGAAGATACACCATTGCCATTATGCAGCACGATGGCTTATAGGCCTGTTTTAACTGAATGGATAAAGAACCTCCATTCTTCTGGATTATGACTTCTCTTCAGAGCTTCCATTAAAGTGTTGATGCCACAAGATCGCCCTCCATGAAGGAGTATAGGACAATAGCTTCATCATGCCTGCGGAACAAATAAATCTGAACATCGCCTGCTAGAAGATTCCACTGCTGGAGCGTAGAACCTAAGAGCTCAGCCTTCGGCTAGGGCCACATTAGCAAAAATCCGATGCAGGACATATTTCCACAGCCTTAATGCAGCGTTAATGCAGTCTAACGCTGTGTTAACGCTAACATTGAATAATATGGGTGACGGACTCTTCAGCGCATGTTATCGTGGGCACTAACTGATCCGTTTTTGTAAGGGTGCCAATAGTTTCTCCTGAGGTCCAGGATGTTTTTTTGAACTTTTCGGACTTAGTCATTTTTTCACCAAAAACTTATGCAAAAACTGCCTATATGTGCCATGCCTTAACGCATGCGTCCCCCATAGGGCCTCATATTAAAAAAAGCATGCGTTTTTTTAAATTCCCCCAAAAGCGCTGCTAGCAACGGTTTTGGGATGCTGCACAAAAACGCATGCGTTTTTTTAAAGCACACATGCATTAACCCATACGCGCTTTTGGACTTTGAAAAAAAAATGTCCAAAATGTTCCCAAAAACGGATTTAAGGCAAAAACGGATTGTATGTGTGACCATGGCTTTTGACGGATATGTCCTGTGTCGAGTTTTTGCTAATGTGGCCATAGCCATACTCTAGGGCAGACCCAAATATCTAATAAGAGCGTTCAGTTCACTTTGTATTATTAGGTGTGGTTCAGCTGAGGTTGCTGATAAAGTTTGGATCATGAAAGGAAGATATGATGCACCCAAGGGCCTATGGGGACTCAGTACCTGGGCGTGGAGTCGTAGGGATGTCACCAGTGACCCGCCCGGACCCGTGGCCCTAGTGAACAGCCTAAAAATTGGGGGAGATTGTTGAAAAGGGAATAAAAGAATAAAGTTTGTCGTGACGCCACCTGTGGTTTCTAGTGAATGCACCAGCGCTGCTGTGGGCCTCCGGGGATGATGGTCGGGCAGCTGGGTGGTATAGCTCCCCACAGGTACCTTTACTGGTGGAATTGCAGGTAATGTCCAGGGTACTCTCCGGTGGTCGGGAAACACTTCTGGATCTACACGGTGAGTGAGTTTAAGGCCTCCATGTCACTTTTCCCTTGTTGAAGCCCCTGTCCCGTGTAAAACTAGGCCTAGCCTCCTCTGCTCTTCTGTCACCTGTGTGTTGTAGTGGGAAACCTTTTTGTGGACTGCCGCTATATTCTCTCCTGCGGTGCTTGCTACACAGATGCCCGGGAGACTGGAGTCTCCTCGGTGAACCAGTTTCTCTGCTGGGCTAGATGTTCTCCTGCAGACTCTGACTTCGGTGTCCGGGTGACTTTCTGGGGTGAATCGGTACAGCTCCTCAGCCCCCAGTCTGCTCTCACTTCGTTCCTCATCCTTACCCTCGACCTCACTCTTAGGTCCCTGCACTGGCTAGGCTGTTAACTGCTTGGTTGTCAACTGGCTGGGCCTAGCACAGCTCCAACACACCAGGATGTCTTCACTGTTATCCTAGCGACTGCACACTCTGACTAACTCCGCCCCCAGCACCGGTATTTATAGGGGATCTTGCTTAAAGGCAGCAAGGTGGGCTCTCCCTACAGGTCCGGGGTGGAAGGTGTATGTGTTTGGGGCACTCACTGTGGAAATCCATCCATGTTTTGGGTATGTCTGTGGTTACTACTGGCAGGGCGCCACAGATGCTTCATGACACCAAACACCCTCTTCTTCATCACTTGACTCAACTGAAAATGTTTCTGGTGCTTTTGGAATCGGTAGTTCTTCTGTATGTGGCACTGCGTGTATTGTAGATGAAATCTTTGGATATTATAAAGTCCTCTTCTTCTTCCTTGAATCTCCTTTCCTAATGGGAGGCACCATGTAGACATAGCAAATAGCAGCGTGATTACGTAATACCACATTGGTGTGCGGAAGTTACCACTCTACCATGGTAGTGACGAAGAGGAAAGGATGTGTGATGCCAGGGTGCACTTAGTTTACCTCTGCTTCATGGTGATGTGATGTTGTGCACTCCATTAATCCAGAGAACAGGGTGAATTGCAAACATTTAGGCCAGGGTCACACATACAATCCGTTTTTGCCTTAAATCTGTTTTTAGGAACAATTTGGACATTTTTCTTCAAAGTCTAAAAACGCATATGCGTTAACGCATGTGTGTGCAGTAAAAAAAGCATGCTATTTTTTAACATGGGGCCCTACGGGAGACGCATGCAATAATGCATGGCACATATAGGCACCATGCTTTTTTTTGAAAAAAATTACTAAGTCCAAAAAATTCCAAAGACCTGGACCTCAGGGGGCACTATTGGCACCCTTAAAAAAACGGATATTTTCCTAAGGGCTTAAAAAGGCAGATTGGGATGTGGAAGCATAACAGGTAAGGCTGGTTTCACACTGGCGTGTTTCGCCATCAGTGTCAATCCGTCACAAACTGGATGTACCTGCATTCGTTTTTGGCCCCGTTGACTTTCAAAAACTTTCAGTTTCCATTCTGCTACACAAGCACAGTTAGTGTGAAGTGAAATGGCGGCTCTCGCACACGGTCCTGAGTCTTTGCTGTCCTTATTTGTATGATTTGAATGATTCTGCTACATGCTGTCTGCAGCTTCAGACCTTGGTTCTTTATCTACAGGGGTTATGGACTCTCTCCTACCTGCTCCTCAGTTTCTTTCAACTTATTCCTTGCAATCGATTAGGAGGTTCAGATACAGGTCTTGTCTCCTCAGCAGCTCTGTCTCCACACAAAATGTTTACATGGCCTCTCCATCCTCAGACACTTCTGTTAAGGGGAAAAACGTGCGTAAAAAAACCCCGCGACAGAACAACTTCAATTGCGCTTATTTACGCGCGTTTCTTCCAGTGCTTATAATGGGGCCTATGGAAGAAACGCGCGTAAAAAACTGGAAAGAATTTACATGTTCATTCTTTTTACGCACGCATTTTTTGCTCCAAAAACGCTGCGTAAAATTACGCGACGTCTGAATGGCACAAAGTGAATGTCCATTCACTTTGCAGGGAAATGCAGACACACATGCATTTTTGGAGCAAATACGCTCGTAAAAAAACGCGACAAATACGCAGCGTGTGAACGCAGCCTAACATGGTATTAACCCAATAGTATCTTGATCAATTTAGTGTGTTCATGACTCCGTTATCAAGCAGTAGAAGACATCTGCAACAATAATACCCCCTTCAATACTGGTCATGTACAGATATTTGTGTTGTAAGATAACAGTAAACATTCTGCTGTATCCTGCTTTGGGGTGCCCCAATTAGTTGGCTCTTTTCAGATCACTGGGAATGCAAAAGGCATTGATTGCACCTCCTCCCATACAACCACTAGGTAATGGCCGCCTTACACGTCCCGATATCGGCGTCCAACTCCGATAAAAAGTCACGTGGTTCATGCGTTGGCGCCGATATCGTTCGTGCGTTGTATGGTGTAAATGTCCAATTCAATGCAAGAACGATGCCAAAACGATATCGGGGAAGAATTGTGCAGGCTCTCCAACTGCCCGATATTGGATGGACGATCTGGCCGGATCGTTCTGTGTGACAGCCCAACACCGACTTGGAGAGCAACTTCCCCTATTCACTCCCATGTTAAATGGTCGTTCCCTGGTTCGCGCGTACAAGGGGGCGTAGACATCGCAGTTGTGTTGCCTGCCGATATCTCCCTGTGTGACAGCTCCTATGCGATCTTGGATTTCAGCCAAAAAAGTGCGCGCTCCCGTGCCGTTGTATACAATATCGAAATGATGTTGGGACGTGTAAAGTGGCCATAAGATGTGATCACATCTATTGTACAGTGTGTGTGTTGTCCAGTCCAACTCTTGTCCTGATCTCTTATTGTGCAGCCAAAACATAGGATGTAGGCTCTCCTTATGGGAGTCAATTTTTACCTTTGTGATGCAAAAGTGACTTCTCTGCATATGTAACAAAAACTATCCACTTAGTTAAAGCAAGAAGAGTCAGATCTGAAAAAACATATAGAACCATGTCAATATGGTGAGAAAATAAACTAAGAAATTCTAATACTGTATACCTTACACAGAGATCAGTTATCCAAGCTGGTGTATTTTAGGATTGGTCACCCTAAGATGATAGAGTATTGAAGGTTCAATAGACTAAATAGATGATGTAATAGACTATATAGGAACAATACAATAATGAAGATGAAATTATAAAGATGCACGTTTTCTATAAGCCTGTATGAAAGAGGGACATACTAAAAAGAATGAAGAAAAGGAATAAATAAAAAGAATGAAGATAATAATTTATTACAGAAACATTATGTAGATGTATAAAAGGTTTCTTGGGTATCTTAGATATGGAATGAACACATATCCCATATAACCAGGTGTATATTATGTTACCTGAGCATTTTAGGTGTGGAATGAAGATGGAATATCAGTAGATAATAAGAAAATGAACACATATCCCATATAACCAGGTGTATATTATGTTACCTGAGCATTTCAGGTGTGGAATGAAGATGGAATATCAGTAGATAATAAGAAAATGAACACATAGCCCATATAATCAGGTCTATATTATGTTACCTGAGCATTTTAGGTGTGGAATGAAGATGAAATATCAGTAGATAATAAGAAAATGAACACATATGCCCCATAACCAGGTGTATATTATGTTACCTGAGCATTTTAGATGTGGAATGAAGATGGAATATCAGTAGATAATAGGAAAATGAACACATAGCCCATATAATCAGGTGTATATTATGTTACCTGAGCATTTTAGGTGTGGAATGAAGATGGAATATCAGTAGATAATAAGAAAATGAACACATAGCCCATATAACCAGGTGTATATTATGTTACCTGAGCATTTTAGGTGTGTAAGGCGGCCGTCACACGGAACGATTTCTTGCCTTATATCGTTTAAGCGATCTCCTTTTTGATCGCTTAAGCGATATCGGGCAAGAAATCGTTGCATGTAATCAAGCGATTTACGATGTGAAATCGCTTGATCGTGACATCGCAGATCTGAGCTCCGGAGCTCAGATCTAGCGATGAGCGATTTGACGATCTGCCTCATCGTGGTGTATGACACCACGATGAGCGATTTCCCAGCGCAGAGTCTATGCTGGGAGATGGTAACTATGGTACACGTCGGGTAACTAAGCGACGCGCGGCGCCTAGTTACCCGATGTGTACCATAGTTACCAGCGAGATCGCGGATCCACATCGCTGGTGAGTCTGTCTGTGTGCCATCTCACCAGCGATGTGAGCGATATTGTAAGCGATTGCGCGTGCACGTGATCGCTTACAATATCGCTATAGATATCTCAGCGTGTGACGGCCGCCTAATGAAGATGGAATATCAGTAGATAATAGGAAAATGAACACATAGCCCATATAACCAGGTGTATATTATGTTACCTGAGCATTTTAGGTGTGGAATGAAGATGAAATATCAGTATAGTAGGAAAATGAACACATATCCCAAATAACCAGGTGTATATTATGTTACCTGAGCATTTTAGGTGTGGAATGAAGATGGAATATCAGTAGATAATAGAAGAATGGACATATATCCCATATAACAAGGTGTATATTATGTTACCTGAGCATTTTAGGTGTGGAATGAAGATGGAATATCAGTAGATAATAGGAAAATGAACACATATGCCCCATAACCAGGTGTATATTATGTTACCTGAGCATTTTAGGTGTGGAATGAATGTGAAATATCAGTAGATAATAGGAAAATGAACACATATCCCATATATCCAGGTGTATATTATGTTACCTGAGCATTTTAGGTGTGGAATGAAGATGAAATATCAGTAGATAGTAGGAAAATGAACACATATCCCAAATAACCAGGTGTATATTATGTTACCTGAGCATTTTAGGTGTGGAATGAAGATGGAATATATGTAGATAATAGAAGAATGAACACATATCCCATATAACCAGGTGTATATTATGTTACCTGAGCATTTTAGGTGTGGAATGAAGATGGAATATCAGTAGATAATAGGAAAATGAACACATAGCCCATATAACCAGGTGTATATTATGTTACCTGAGCATTTTAGGTGTGGAATGAAGATGGAATATCAGTAGATAATAGGAAAATGAACACATATGCCCCATAACCAGGTGTATATTATGTTACCTGAGCATTTTAGGTGTGGAATGAAGATGGAATATCAGTAGATAATAAGAAATTGAACACATATCCCATATATCCAGGTGTATATTATGTTACCTGAGCATTTTAGGTGTGGAATGAAGATGGAATATCAGTAGATAATAGGAAAATGAACACATAGCCCATATAATCAGGTGTATATTATGTTACCTGAGCATTTTAGGTGTGGAATGAAGATGGAATATCAGTAGATAATAGGAAAATGAACACATATGCCCCATAACCAGGTGTATATTATGTTACCTGAGCATTTTAGGTGTGGAATGAAGATGGAATATCAGTAGATAATAAGAAAATGAACACATATCCCATATAACCAGGTGTATATTATGTTACCTGAGCATTTTAGGTGTGGAATGAAGATGGAATATCAGTAGATAATAGGAAAATGAACACATAGCCCATATAATCAGGTGTATATTATGTTACCTGAGCATTTTAGGTGTGGAATGAAGATGGAATATCAGTAGATAATAGGAAAATGAACACATATGCCCCATAACCAGGTGTATATTATGTTACCTGAGCATTTTAGGTGTGGAATGAAGATGGAATATCAGTAGATAATAGGAAAATGAACACATATCCCATATAACCAGGTGTATATTATGTTACCTGAGCGTTTTAGGTGTGGAATGAACGTGAAATATTTGTAGATAATAGGAAAATAAACACATATCCCATATAACCAGGTGTATATTATGTTACCTGAGCATTTTAGGTGTGGAATGAAGATGGAATATCAGTAGATAATAAGAAAATGAACACATATCCCATATAACCAGGTGTATATTATGTTACCTGAGCATTTTAGGTGTGGAATGAAGATGAAATATCAGTAGATAATAAGAAAATGAACACATATGCCCCATAACCAGGTGTATATTATGTTACCTGAGCATTTTAGATGTGGAATGAAGATGGAATATCAGTAGATAATAGGAAAATGAACACATAGCCCATATAATCAGGTGTATATTATGTTACCTGAGCATTTTAGGTGTGGAATGAAGATGGAATATATGTAGATAATAGGAAAATGAACATATATCCCATATAACCAGGTGTATATTATGTTACCTGAGCATTTTAGGTGTGGAATGAAGATGAAATATCAGTAGATAGTAGGAAAATGAACACATATCCCAAATAACCAGGTGCATATTATGTTACCTGAGCATTTTAGGTGTGGAATGAAGATGGAATATCAGTAGATAATACAAGAATGGACATATATCCCATATAACCAGGTGTATATTATGTTAACTGAGCATTTTAGGTGTGGAATGAAGATGGAATATCAGTAGATAATAGGAAAATGAACACATATCCCATATAACCAGGTGTATATTATGTTACCTGAGCATTTTAGGTGTGGAATGAACATGGAATGTATGTAGTGAACACATATCCCATATATCCAGGTGTATATTATGTTACCTGAGCATTTTAGGTGTGGAATGAAGATGGAATATATGTAGACTAGATGGCGGCCCGATTCTAAAGAATCGGGTAGTCTAGAATCCATATATAGTTTATTTAGTAATAGTTAGGGGAGTGCGGTGAAATGAATTGTGTGTATACAGGTGGCTCTGTGGGTAGCAGAGTATACGGTGGCTGAGTGGTTAGCACTGCACAGTGGCTTAGTGGTTAGCACTGCGCGGTAGCTTAGTGGTTAGCACTGCGCGGTGGCTCAGTGGTTAGCAGTGCTCGGTGGCTCAGTGGTTACCACAGTGCTGTGGCTCAGTGGTTAGCAGTACACGGTGGCTCAGTGCTTAGCACTGCACGGTGGCTCACTGCTTAGCACTGCGCGGTGGCTCAGTGGTTGGCACTGCACGGTGGCTCAGTGGTTAGCAGTGAGTGCGGTGGCTGAGTGGTTAGCACTGCACAGTGGCTTAGTGGTTAGCACTGCGCGGTAGCTTAGTGGTTAGCACTGCGCGGTGGCTCAGTGGTTAGCAGTGCTCGGTGGCTCAGTGGTTACCACAGTGCTGTGGCTCAGTGGTTAGCAGTACACGGTGGCTCAGTGCTTAGCACTGCACGGTGGCTCACTGCTTAGCACTGCGCGGTGGCTCAGTGGTTGGCACTGCACGGTGGCTCAGTGGTTAGCAGTGAGTGCGGTGGCTCAGTGGTTAGCAGTGAGTGCGGTGGCTCAGTGGTTAGCAGTGAGTGCGGTGGCTCAGTGGTTAGCAGTGAGTGCGGTGGCTCAGTGGTTAGCAGTGAGTGCGGTGGCTAAGTGGTTAGCAGTGAGTGCGGTGAGAGTGGTCAGCGCAGCGCCGTGGGCACAGTGGTCAGCGCAGCGGCGTGGGCAGAGTGGTCAGCGCAGCGGCGTGGGCAGAGTGGTCAGCGCAGCAGCGTGGGCAGAGTGGTCAGCGCAGCGCCGTGGGCAGAGTGGTCAGGGTAGCATGGACAGCGCAGCGCAGTGGGCAGCATGGTCAGTGCAGCGCCGTACGCAGAGTGGTCAGCGCCTGCGGCGTGGGCAGAGTGGTCAGCGCAGCGGCGTGGGCAGAGTGGTCAGCGCAGCGGCGTGGGCAGAGTGGTCAGCGCAGCGGCGTGGGCAGAGTGGTCAGCGCAGCGGCGTGGGCAGAGTGGTCAGCGCAGTGGCGTGGGCAGAGTGGTCAGCGCAGCAGCGTGGGCAGAGTGGTCAGCGCAGCGCCGTGGGCAGAGTGGTCAGGGTAGCATGGACAGCGCAGCGCGGTGGGCAGCATGGTCAGTGCAGCGCCGTACGCAGAGTGGTCAGCGCCTGCGGCGTGGGCAGAGTGGTCAGCGCAGCGGCGTGGGCAGAGTGGTCAGCGCAGCGGCGTGGGCAGAGTGGTCAGCGCAGCGCCGTGGGCAGAGTGTTCAGCACACACATACACACACACTCCGGTATACTTACCACCGGCCCTGCATCTTCCCCGCCGCCTGGATCCTGAGTCGACATGTCGCCGCCCCCAGACGACTGGATCCAATATGGCGTCTGTGAAGTGTGTCGAGTGCGACATGCGACATGTCGACTGAGGATCCAGGCGGCGGACGCTGGGCCGGTGGTAAGTATAGCGGAGTGTGTGTGTGTGTGTGTGGACAAAGGGACGGAAGTGCGGACAAAGTGACGGAAGTGCCTTGGTCTTTAATATATTAGATACACACACATTATATGTAGACACATGCAAATCTCTAAACGTGTAGAAATATATATATACATACACACACATCATTTACAAATTATATTACATACACACATATATACACATACTGTACATTGCATATGGAGGGGTGAGGAGAGCGGAGGCTGGAGGGGTGAGGAGAGGTGAGGAGAGCTGAGGCTGGAGGGGTAAGGAGGGGTGAGGAGAGCGGAGGCTGGAGGGGTGAGGAGGGGTAGAGGAGAGCGGAGGCTGGAGGGGTGAGGAGAGCGGAGGCTGGAGGGGTGAGGAGGGGTGAGGAGAGCGGAGGCTGGAGGGGTGAGGAGAGCGGAGGCTGGAGGGGTGAGGAGAGCGGACGATGGAGGGGTGCGGAGAGCGGAGGCTGGAGGGGTGAGGAGGGGTGAGGAGAGGGGAGGCTGGAGGGCACGGAGGCCAGGGGAGGCTGGAGGGCACTGAGGCCAGAGGAGGCTGGAGGGCACAGAGGCCACTGACCGTTCTGTGTGGGGTGAGCGGCGATGCCGGAGGCCGCACACTGGACCGGAGTGTGGGCGGGGCCGGCTCCCGGATGGAGGAGGAAAGTGACCGGCTGTGGGCAGTGAGCGGCAGGGCTTGTAAAAAGGGGGGCGAGAGTAGGGTGCCGGGGAGCGCCGCGGCTGAGCTCCGGGCAGCGGGTCGCCAGCCAGGAGACGACCGGCTAACGCCGGTCGTCTCCCGACAAGCGATACGCTCGTCGTAGCTCCGCCACCGTAGGGGCCCATTCACTTTCAAATTTGCAGCCCTGTGCGAGCCGCCCCTCTGATTGGTCGCTCGCGCCTGGCGCCGACTAATCAGAATCGCGCCGCGAAACATTATTATTATTATTATTTATTTATATAGCGCCATTAGGTTCCATGGCGCTTTACATGAGGATGAGGGAGACAAGAACAAGTACACTAAATCTAGGCGATCAGGACGTACAGGTACAGGAGGGGCAGGGACCCTGTCCGCGAGGGCTCACAGTCTATGAGGGGTGGGTTAGGATACAGTAGGATGGGGGAATGTCAGGTATGGGGCGTTCGCCTGGGTCTCATGGCAGGTTGTAGGCTTGACGGAACAAGTGAGTCTTCAGGTGACACTTGAAGCTACTCAGGGTAGGAGAGTGTCTGACGTGTTCGGGTAGGGAGTTCCAGAGTAAGGCAGATGCCCGGGAGAAGTCCTGGACTCGGTTGTGCGAAGAGATGATGAGGGGGGAGCAGAGGAGGAGTTCTTGGGAGGAGTGGAGGTTACGTGAGGGTAGGTATCGGGAGACCAGGTCAGAGATGTATGGTGGGGCCAGGTTGTGTATGGCTTTGTACGTCATGATTAGTGTTTTGAATTGGGATCTCTTGGAGACTGGTAGCCAGTGAAGGGCTTGGCAGAGGGGGGAGACAGGGGAGTAGCGGGAGGACATATAGATGAGTCGGGCAGCGGAGTTGAGGATAGACTGGAGAGGTGTGAGGGAGTCAGCCGGGAGGCCATTGAGAAGGAGGTTGCAGTAGTCAAGGCGGGAGATGATAAGAGCATGGATGAGTGTTTTAGCGGTGTCGTGGGTGAGGAAGGAGCGGATCCGTGAGATGTTCTTGAGCAGGAGCCGGAGGGATGTGGTGAGGGCCTCGATGTGGGGTTTGAAGGATAGGGAGGAGTCAAGGATTACCCCGAGGCACTTGGCTTGGGGGACTGGGGAGAGGGTGCAGTCGTTGACGCAGATGGATAGGTTGGGAGGTCGGGTGGAATTTCTTGGGGGGAAGACTATGAATTTAGTTTTGTCCATGTTGAGTTTAAGGAAGCGAGCAGAGAAGAAGGATGAAATGGCTTAAAGGCATTGAAGGATTTTCAAGAGTAGGGAGGTGATGTCAGGGCCGGACAGGTAGATTTGGGTGTCGTCGGCATAGAGGTGGTACTGGAGGCCATGGGACTCGATGAGTTGCCCTAGGCCGAGAGTGTAAATGGAGAAAAGTAGGGGTCCCAGGACCGAACCTTGGGGGACTCCGACTGAAAGGGGGTAGGGTGAGGAGGAGGTGTGGGAGTGGGAGACACTGAAGGTCCGGTCCACTAGGTATGAGGAGATCCAGGAGAGGGCAAGGTGGGTGATGCCAAGGGATTCCAGGATCCGGAGAAGAAGGGAGTGGTCAACCGTGTCGAAGGCGGCAGACAGGTCAAGGAGTAGCAGGATGGAGTAGTGGTGTTTGTTCTTGGCGGTCAGTAGGTCGTTGGTGACTTTGGTCAGGACTGTTTCGGTGGAATGGAGGGGTCGGAAGCCGGACTGTAGGCGGTCGAAGTGGGAGCACGAGGAGAGGTGAGAGGACAGTTGTTGTTCAAGTAGCTTAGAGGCGAATGGGAGAAGAGATATGGGGCGATAGTTAGAGACAGAGGTAGGGTCAAGTGAGGTTTTTTTTGGATGGGCGTGATTAGGGTGTGTTTGAAGGCCGAGGGGAAGGTACCCGTGCTAAGTGAAAGGTTAAAGAGGTGGGTGAGGGCTGGGATGAAAATGGAGGTTTGTTTGGGAATGAGGTGGGATGGGAGCGGGTCATGGGTGCTGGTGGTGAAGTGTGATTTTGACAGGAGGGAGGAGAGTTGGTCTTCAGTTATGGGGGGGAAGTGGCTGATGGAGGAGGAGGGCAGTGTAGGTGGGAAGGGGAGGTGTGGGGATAGTGGACCGAAGCTGCTTCTGATCTTGTCGATCTTCTCCTTGAAGAAGGTGGCAAAGTCTTCAGCAGAGATGAGGGGAGAAGCGGGAGGAAACATGGTGCCATATTTGAAATCCGGCGGGAAGGCTTCATGTTGGAATTATGGGTGCGTGTCCCGCAGCGCTCTTCTGATTGGTCGCTCGCCGCTGGCGCCAACCAATCAGAGAGGCGGCTCGCGCACGGCTGCAAATTTGAAAGTGAATGGGCCCCTACGGTGGCGTAGCTCCGGCGAGCGTATCGCTTGCCGAGAGACGACCGGCTAACGCCGGTCGTCTCCCGGCAGCCTCGCCACAGAGCTCCGTGCCGGGGAGCGCCGCAGCTCAGCTCCGGGCAGCGGGTCGCCAGCCGGGAGACGATCAGCTAACGGCGGTCATCTCCCGGCTGGCTCACCACGGTCGTCCCGCTAAGGGCGGCCGTCTTGGTCCACCCTGAGCGGGTGTACCTTGGGACAAAGTTACGGAAGTGTGTGCAAAGTGACGGAACTGACGTCACAAATCGCTTGTGGTTTTATATATTAGATATTTCATCTTCATTCCACACCTAAAATGCTCAGTAACATAATATACACCTGGTTATATGGGATATGTGTTAATTTTCCTATTATCTACTGATATTTCATCTTCATTCCACACCTAAAATGCTCAGGTAACATAATATACACCTGGTTATATGGGATATGTGTTCATTTTCCTATTATCTACTGATATTTCACATTCATTCCACACCTAAAATGCTCAGGTGACATAATATACACCTGGTTATATGGGATATGTGTCCATTCTTCTATTATCTACATAGATTCCATCTTCATTCCACACCTAAAATGCTCAGGTAACATAATATACACCTGATTATATGGGCTATGTGTTCATTTTCCTATTATCTACTGATATTCCATCTTCATTCCACACCTAAAATGCTCAGGTAACATAATATACACCTGGTTATATGGGATATGTGTTCATTTTCTTATTATCTACTGATATTCCATCTTCATTCCACACCTAAAATGCTCAGGTAACATAATATACACCTGGTTATGGGGCATATGTGTTCATTTTCCTATTATCTACTGATATTCCATCTTCATTCCACACCTAAAATGCTCAGGTAACATAATATACACCTGATTATATGGGCTATGTGTTCATTTTCTTATTATATACTGATATTCCATCTTCATTCCACACCTAAAATGCTCAGGTAACATAATATACACCTGGTTATATGGGATATGTGTTCATTTTCTTATTATCTACTGATATTCCATCTTCATTCCACACCTAAAATGCTCAGGTAACATAATATACACCTGGTTATGGGGCATATGTGTTCATTTTCCTATTATCTACTGATATTCCATCTTCATTCCACACCTAAAATGCTCAGGTAACATAATATACACCTGGTTATGGGGCATGTGTGTTCATTTTCCTATTATCTACTGATATTCCATCTTCATTCCACACCTAAAATGCTCAGGTAACATAATATACACCTGGTTATATGGGATATGTGTTCATTTTCTTATTATCTACTGATATTCCATCTTCATTCCACACCTAAAATGCTCAGGTAACATAATATACACCTGGTTATGGGGCATATGTGTTCATTTTCCTATTATCTACTGATATTCCATCTTCATTCCACACCTAAAATGCTCAGGTAACATAATATACACCTGATTATATGGGCTATGTGTTCATTTTCCTATTATCTGATATTCCATCTTCATTCCACACCTAAAATGCTCAGGTAACATAATATACACCTGGTTATATGGGATATGTGTTCATTCTTCTATTATCTACATATATTCCATCTTCATTCCACACCTAAAATGCTCAGGTAACATAATATACACCTGGTTATATGAGATATGTGTTCATTTTCCTATTATCTACTAATATTTCACCTTCATTCCACACCTAAAATGCTCAGGTAACATAATATACACCTGATTATATGGGCTATGTGTTCATTTTCCTATTATCTACTGATATTCCATCTTCATTCCACACCTAAAATGCTCAGGTAACATAATATACACCTGGTTATGGGGCATATATGTTAATTTTCCTATTATCTACTTATATTCCATCTTCATTCCACACCTAAAATGCTCAGGTAACATAATATACACCTGGTTATATGGGATATGTGTTCATTTTCCTATTATCTGATATTCCATCTTCATTCCACACCTAAAATGCTCAGGTAACATAATATACACCTGGTTATATGGGATATGTGTTCATTCTTCTATTATCTACATATATTCCATCTTCATTCCACACCTAAAATGCTCAGGTAACATAATATACACCTGGTTATATGAGATATGTGTTCATTTTCCTATTATCTACTAATATTTCACCTTCATTCCACACCTAAAATGCTCAGGTAACATAATATACACCTGATTATATGGGCTATGTGTTCATTTTCCTATTATCTACTGATATTCCATCTTCATTCCACACCTAAAATGCTCAGGTAACATAATATACACCTGGTTATGGGGCATATATGTTAATTTTCCTATTATCTACTTATATTCCATCTTCATTCCACACCTAAAATGCTCAGGTAACATAATATACACCTGGTTATATGGGATATGTGTTCATTTTCCTATTATCTACTGATATTCCATCTTCATTCCACACCTAAAATGCTCAGGTAACATAATATACACCTGGTTATGGGGCATATATGTTAATTTTCCTATTATTTACTGATATTCCATCTTCATTCCACACCTATAATGCTCAGGTAACATAATATACACCTGGTTATATGGGATATGTGTTCATTTTCCTATTATCTACAGATATTTCATCATCATTCCACACCTAAAATGCTCAGGTAACATAATATACACCTTGTTATATGGGATATGTGTTCATTTTCCTATTATCTACTGATATTCCATCTTCATTCCACACCTAAAATGCTCAGGTAACATAATATACACCTGGTTATGGGGCATATATGTTAATTTTCCTATTATTTACTGATATTCCATCTTCATTCCACACCTATAATGCTCAGGTAACATAATATACACCTGGTTATATGGGATATATGTTCATTCTTCTATTATCTACATATATTCCATCTTCATTCCACACCTAAAATGCTCAGGTAACATAATATACACCTGGTTATATGGGATATGTGTTCATTCCATATCTAAGATTCCCAAGAAACCTTTTTTACATCTACATAATCTTTTGGTAATAAATTATTATCTTCATTCTTTTTATTTATTCCTTTTCTTCATTCTTTTTAGTATGTCCCTATGAAAGATGTCATAAGTAATTACAGCCTCCTCTGGATTTTGAAAATTAGAGCCAATCAGCAAATGGAAGCATTATATTTGTTTTCAGCACCACAAAATCAGTCAAATGTAAGTGTTTTAGTGTCTGAACCAGTTTGGGTGTAGAGCAGTGCTATCAGAGCCATGAGATCTTTCTATAGCCTTGTGTAAATCTTTCTATATGGCCTTTTGCTGATTTGCTTTACAGTAACATGATGCTGTATTTAGTGCAGTCTCCTGCCTGTTCTCCCGTTATCTAGCATGCTTAACAACTGCACCTGGGGCTTATTGAATAAAATGTTGGTAGCCCTGCAAATATGTGGGGGAGGGGATGCTGTGTCATAGCCGGCTGTAAGAAGTCACCATGACTTACTAATACATAAGGAATGCCGGCTTCTTCTAAGAAGCAATCATGCCCCCTCCCCTGTTATCTGTATACTAAATACAGCACATCCTGTCTTGAACTTGATGTGTCAATGTCATCAGGGTCATATATCCTCCTAGTGATCTACTGCTTACTGTATCGAGATATATAGTGAACCTAGTAGCCAATGCCCTTGGTACATGCCCAGGAAGTGATGTGTAGGGCAGGCGGTGGGCATCGCAGGAGCTCTACGTGATGAACGTGCCATAATTACATATTTAGTAGATGGAGTACACCTCCCCTCCAGAAGTTGCATCCTCCTCACTCTTTCCTACTCTGTAAGAGCCTGTTCCTCCCTCCTTGTGTAATGTAGACTGGTGTCTTGCACACCCTTCCCCCTTCACATAATTGTGTGCACACCCTTACACTAGAACCTGGTAAAGGAGACGGTGAAAAGCATGTTCTAGTGAGGTCTGGGTCATGAGAAATAGTCTACTAATGCAATCGGCATAAATGTGGATTTCATAGAGTATGATAGATACGATATCCAAGAGGGCACAGTGCTCGCCTCCAGACCTACAGTTAACCCCTCACAGTGCTGCACCCTCAGCCCTACAGTCAGCCCCTCACAGTGCTCGCCTCCAGACCTACAGTTAACCCCTCACAGTGCTGGACCACAGCCTACAGTCATCCTCTCACAGTGCTGCACCTCAGCCTACAGTCATCCTCTCACAGTGCTGCACCTCAGCCTACAGTCAGCCCATTACAGTGCTGCACCCCCAGCCCTACAGTCAGCCCCTCACAGTGCTGCACCCCCAGCCCTACAGTCAGCCCCTCACTGTGCTGCACCCTCAGCCCTACAGTCAGCCCCTCACAGTGCTGTACGTCAGCCCCTCACAGTGCTGCACCTCAGCCCTATAGTCAGCCCCTCACAGTGCTGCACCCTCAGCCCTACAGTCAGCCCCTCACTGTGCTGCACCCTCAGCCCTACAGTCAGCCCCTCACAGTGCTGCACCTTAGCCCTATAGTCAGCCCCTCACAGTGCTGTACCTCAGCCCTACAGTCAGCCCCTCACAGTGCTGCACCCTCAGCCCTACAGTCAGCCCCTCACTGTGCTGCACCCTCAGCCCTACAGTCAGCCCCTCACAGTGCTGCACCTCAGCCCTATAGTCAGCCCCTCACAGTGCTGCACCTCAGCCCTATAGTCAGCCCCTCACAGTGCTACACCCTCAGCCCTACAGTCAGCCCCTCACTGTGCTGCACCCTCAGCCCTACAGTCAGCCCCTCACAGTGCTGCACCTTAGCCCTATAGTCAGCCCCTCACAGTGCTGTACCTCAGCCCTACAGTCAGCCCCTCACAGTGCTGCACCCTCAGCCCTACAGTCAGCCCCTCACTGTGCTGCACCCTCAGCCCTACAGTCAGCCCCTCACAGTGCTGCACCTCAGCCCTATAGTCAGCCCCTCACAGTGCTGCACCTCAGCCCTATAGTCAGCCCCTCATAGTGCTGCACCTCAGCCCTATAGTCAGCCCCTCATAGTGCTCGCCCCCAGCTCTGCACTCAGCCCCTCACAGAGCTGCACCTCAGCCCTATGGTCAGCCCCTCACAGTGCTGCACCTCAGCCCTATAGTCAGCCCCTCACAGTGCTGCACCTCAGCCCTATAGTCAGCCCCTCACAGTGCTCGCCCCCAGCCCTGCACTCAGCCCTTCACAGTGCTGCACCCCCAGCCTTACAGTCAGCCCCTCACAGTGCTGCACCTCAGCCCTATAGTCAGCCCCTCACAGTGCTGCACCTCAGCCCTACAGTCAGCCCCTCACAGTGCTGCACCTCAGCCCTATAGTCAGCCCCTCACAGTGCTGCACCTCAGCCCTACAGTCAGCCCCTCACAGTGCTGCACCTCAGCCCTACAGTCAGCCCCTCACAGTGCTGCACCTCAGCCCTATAGTCAGCCCCTCACAGTGCTGCACCTCAGCCCTATAGTCAGCCCCTCACAGTGCTCGCCCCCAGCCCTGCACTCAGCCCTTCACAGTGCTGCACCCCCAGCCCTACAGTCAGCCCCTCACAGTGCTGCACCCCCAGCCTTACAGTCAGCCCCTCACAGTGCTGCACCCCCAGCCTTACAGTCAGCCCCTCACAGTGCTGCACCCCCAGCCTTATAGTCAGCCCCTCACAGTGCTCGCCCCCAGCCCTATAGTCAGCCCCATAGATGATCAGCAAGCTGCTCTCCTCAATGCAGCAAGTCCATGTACAGCCAATCCCAGGGCAGGAAGTGGGCTGGATCTAACATGTCACTGACTGTAGGAGAGGAAAGAAAAAAAGACATCTACATCTCTGAGCTCGTAGAGCAGTGAGAAGAAGAGAGCTCAGCTGCTGTCACTTTCTATACACAGACACTACACATTGGGACTATCAGCAGCACAACAGGGGCCCAAGACTCTACCAAAGCCAGTCTGCAGGATGATAGCTGCCCAGCTCCTGGCCTATTACTTCACAGAGCTCAAAGATGATCAGGTCAAGAAGGTGAGCCCTCACCCCCATATGCCAGCCAGCGTGTGGGCACTGCTTGCCATGTGTACCTGCGATTATATCACTAGCACCTGTCATTTGTTCTGTGTGGTTTAATAGGAAACAGGTTCAGCTTGTATGAGAAGGGAAGATTGTATCCATGATGAAGGCTGCAGTGTCCTTGAAAGCAGGATGTAGAAGACATTGTATGCCTGATACTCTGTTAGGCCTTTCTGTAGATCCTGTCCCCTCTTGTAATTGAATATAGCACGAGACTGGGAAAACGACTTGTAGTAATGTTACCTGTAATAACACCTGGTGTAACCGCGCGGCAGTGGGTGTGATGCCGGATATACACGATCTAACCTTCAACATAAGGGGGTATGACCCTAGTAATATTTCATCTAGCTATAGATACATAGTATAAATAGATAGATACCCCTGGGTTCAATTCTTACCAAGGACAACATCTGCAAGCAGTTTGTATGTTCTCCCTGTGTTTGAATGGGTTTCATCCAGGTTCTCCGGTTTCCTTCCACACTCCAAACACATACTGATAGAATGTTTAGATTGTGAGCCCCAATGGGGACAGAGTTGCTAATATATGTAAAGCGTTAAGGAATTAATAGCACTATATAAATTAATAAATATTATTATATTATTATTCATAGATAAATAGTAGCTTTCATATTTATGTTTATCTATGCAACTTTCATAGTGTCTACTATCTATTAGATAGATAGATAGATAGATAGATAGATAGATAGATAGATAGATAGATAGATAGATAAATATCCTGTGGGTCATGTCGGTATTCCATGGACACCAGACGGGGGCCCTGCAACCTGAAATCTCAGGCGCCGTGTCTGATTAATAAGCCTGGTGCTATAACATTGTTGCAGGGTGACACTGACATGACGTCATGTGTCATCAGATTCTGTACTAATCAGAAGACACATCAGCAATGCCGGTGGCCACAGGGCTTTTGCCCATTGATCACACAATACCGAGGTGGCCCTTGGAGCACTGTCTTTCAAATTGATTCATTCATTTCTAATCCTTTGATTATATAAAAAAAGAGTAGTTATCAGGTACTCTGAAAGTTGTATAGAAGATATAAAGATATGAGATCAAATATCTATCTATCCATCTTAGTATGATTGTCATAGAGTCACAAAGCACCCCCATATTCCATAGCTCAGTACAATACATTAAATATTCATATATAGAATGTATGAGCTGGCGGAAGGTAACATGACAGTTTAATGGCAGCTGGTGATTTCTTTAGTTAACTGTGTCCCTGCTAATCCTCCTCCTGAGTATACACAGAAGGGAAGGCTGCATTTATCTACCAGGACACACCTTAGTGTAGGAGTCTTCATTATATGTCAGGTCACCTCTCTTCATTCAACATCACTCTCCACCATTAAACCAATTCATGCCAGTTATCCAGTCACCAGCACATAGTGAATGGTATGGTTCAGGCATGTGACCTCTGCTGCCGTCTATATGTCCTAGAAATATCCCGAGGGGAGGTCAGACCACTTGGATCATTTTATAGAAGACAGCCATTACTGACATTCTTTTGCGGTTGTTGGCTTCTGTTCCTATTAGACATATTTTCTATTTCTAGTGTGGACCACATAGCCCAATGTATTAATTAGGTAGAGATTTGGTTATTGGCTGATGTAAAATACATCAAATCAATGTCACTTTGCTTTGTAATGAATGTCCCTCCCTGCTGTTCCTACAATGGTCCTAAATGGATATTGCAGATGGATGTTATAGTACCAGGCTGATTATACTGGGATGCTGAAGTCCGGTTGTATGAACCCTTTAATGGATTTGTACGCTGTAGCATGGCTGGGCATCACAGGGATAGGCGTGGAATGTAAAGTGACTGAGAGCATCTTATCTGTTCTCCTTGTGACCTTGTATATGTCAATCTAGCTGCTCATTAATGGACGATGTTCTGTGAACCACCAGAATAAGAATATGATGATGCTGCATAAAATAAGTATTGGAAAGGATTTAATGACACAAGGCTGGCTGTTTACTACTGAAATAAGAGCACAGCAATACGTTTGATTGCAAGGAATCATTACCATATAGGTTACAAACCTTAATACAAATAAATGTCATTGAGTCACCCTCTTCCTTGTGCTATGTATCAATTCAGCCATTCTTTGCTGTTTCGTTAGTTTAGATATATTTGGTGATGTTCAAGACATTTCTTTTTACATGTTCTCGGGGTCTTTAGCCCCCATTTCCATGGTCTCCTACAGAAGGGTGAAATGTAACAGGGCCTCAACCATGCATGGCTTATTTTCTTTTGACCCATGGTCGTCTCTCGTTCTCCTGAGGATCCATCGGTGGAGAAGTGCCTTGTCATGTTTGGCTTTTTTACTTCTGTATGAGTAAATTGATTGTTCAGGACTAGCAGGTTGCTGACATATCCAGGGGGCGTAACTACAATAGGTGCTGGGGTTACAATCGCACCCAGGTCCTGCAGCCTAGGGGGGCCCCAAAAGTCCATTTGGCCTATAGAAAAAGACTAATGCTATTAAAGATTAGCAATTATTGGGGCCCCATTGGAGCTTTTGCATCGCGGCCCCTGGGCCTAAAGTTACACCACTGGACCGATCCATCCACTCACCTGATACCGCCACTAATCCTGGCAGCGACTGAGAGTGTACGGAGCTGTATTCTCTTATATGTCTGATTACGTGATCACTTACTTTCCCTGGACAAACACTATAACTGTTAATTTTACAGACGACATTTTTAGAAGGATCAGCAAAATATATATTGTTATGGTTTCAGTGCTAACCATAGACTAAGGGATCCTACCAGTCTTCTAGTATTTATCACTCCCGCTGCTGCTGACACTGTTCATGATTATAGCCGTTCTTGTGTATTCCCTCATTCATCTTAGAGATCACATATTACACCAGACGGCTTCCTGAATAGTGCTGTAACCATGACGACACACAGAAGGTGTGACAGGAAGAAGCGTTGTATCCGTGCACTGGTGGGGGGGGGTCCGTATAATGCTGGATCAGATGACGCTGCGTGACACTGCTGTGATGTTGGAGCATAATATCTGTTATACAAATGAGACCATTTCTTGAAAGTATGAAAGCAGATTCCACAATGTGTGCGGTCTGCCCTAGTGATGACGGAATGTTCTGAATATAATCTATAATCATAATATCATAATGGGGTTTGTCGTGTTCTCGGGGGGGGTTATCATTTGTCAGGTTTATCAATTAATCTGTGAAGGGACCTCCAATGCAGATGTGAATTTAGTTGCAAAATTCCTGGGGCTGAGTAAAAAAATACATTTGATAGTGTGCTTCTTAGTGATGAGCGAGTAGTAAGATACTCAGGTTCCCGAAGCTGTAATACTTTTAACTGTTTAAGTATTCGTCACGAGTAACGAATCCAATGTAAGTCAATGGGGAACTCACTCGAATAGCTATGCTGAAATAGTTATAAGTATTCGGTTAGCACTATCTGAACCCAAATATCATACTATTCGCTCATCACTAGTGCTTTTGTGTTTCTGGGACAGAATAAGGCATGCCCCATATGTGTTGTCTTCACAACCATTAAAACCATAAGCAGTGGTTATATGACAGGTAGAGCTGAGAGGACCAGTGGGGGTTTGGGTTCTGGTGGTTCAGCCAGACATGATATAAAGTTCTGTTCTGGACCCATACCTGACCTGAACCTCATTGATTGAGGCAGTTCGGCTCTCCATCCACGTACAACCAGACATAAGCAAAGCACTTCTGGTGGAGGGCGGGCAGTGTTTTCTCATTTTCTTTTTTGGGTACACACTTCATCTGATAACGCTGATTTTACCCCAATACGAGCAATTTAAACACTGCAAGAGGCTCACACTAGGCCAAGCACTGAGTGTACCCAAACACTGAGTGTACCCAAGCACTGAGTGTACCCGAGCTCAGCGATACTTGCTCCAGTGGTTTGTGCACATAAATCATCTGAACTCTGAATCCGAACACTGTAAATCTTGAATCTGCTTGAACTATGCCTCTATGACTGCAATGGCCTTCTTATGCATTTTACAGCATTCAAAGTCAATATCCAGGGGTCAGACTCTCATCGAGCCTATGTTACTCTGACCTGAGAAGCCTTATCCCCTGATTGCAAGGAACAGAGGATTCATTTCATATAAATGGCCCAATTGTCCGGGTGAGCCATTAATATGGATACTCCTAAATAAAATGGGAATGAGTGGTGATATCAACTTGAAATAACTCATGAAAGAATAAAGTTACATTAAAACCAAGCGCACCATTGTTTTTCTTATGAAATTCTCAATACGTTTGATGAGTCACATGACCCTCTTCCCATTGAAGAAATAAAGTTGGATACAAAATGGCCGACTTCAAAATGGCCACCATGGTCCGCACCCATCTGGAAGAGTTTCCCCCTCTCATATACTAATATGCCACAAACAAGAACTTGACGTCACCAACCATTCCCATTTTATTTAGGTGTATATATAATATACACCATATATATTCTGAAATCTTTGCAGCGGCCTAATTATCATCACAGGTAGAATTGCAGTGACAGATAACGCTTTTGTACACAGCTGATTAGACAGGATCCATCACTGATGACACTGCTTCTCTTCCCTTCGCAATCACATTTGCACATACTCATTAGATGCCTAAAGAGCTCTCATTATGTTTTTTTCACTAAACATGTATGTAGTGTAGTATATGTATGTTAATATTCTCACCTACGTCTATCTTCTCTGGTACCCACCTGGCACTCCTCTTCTTGAATGCTGTCAAAGCTGTTCAGACTCTCCAGCTCACTATATAATAATAATAATATTTATTCATTTATATAGCACTATTAATTCCATAGTACTTTACATACATGAGTAATGCTGTCTCTCTTGGACAAAGACATCCTATCAGTATGTCTTTGCAATGTGGGAGGAAACCCATGCAAACACAGGGAGAACATACAAACTCCTTGCAGATGTTGTCCTTTGTGTCCTTGGTGAGAATTGAACCCAGGTCCTCAGGATCCCAGTGCTGCAAAGGCTGCAGTGCTAACCACTTGAGCCACCATGCCACCTGTATATACATATGCATGAGGCAGATGTCTCTTTTACAATGTAAGGCTATGAAGCCTCGTTCTGAGGCTCCATAGACTTACATTGTAAAAGCCACTTGTAGGTGAAGCAGATGAATCGGTGTGACCCGGTAAATCTGCAGAGCAGTGACGTCACTGAGAAGGGGAGCAGAACGGTGCTGGATCCTGCAGAATGTGGCGGTAGGTGAGTATATCATCACACTCACACTGTACTAAGTGAACATATACACAGGTTTAGTGAAAAAAGAAACTTCTTTAAATACAAAGGTTGGATCATTGCTGCTAGTATACTGTATGTGTATCTCCAGAAACAATAGTAATAGTCCAAAAAGCTCCAGTACCTGTGAAAATTGCAAGATTTCTATTATTTTTCATCTTTAATAAAGATCGTTCGTTATATAGGGGAAAAACATAAAAAAAATAATTACGGTAAGCACAAAAACCTGATTTAAACAATAGGTTATTCTGTAATCGTACATTCCTGTTGGTAACTCCTGTTGATTGTCTGCCAATTCCACAGTAATTAATAATGATCTCTCAAATTCTTGATACTTATTGAAACTTGTACTTAGTGCATGGAATTACCTATATTCGTATGGATGAACTGTGTGGTCTATGTATGTACTATACGTATAACTAGGAACTCATTTCTTTATTAAAGGGAACCAACCACCCCCAATGACCCCCCCGGACTATTAATATCAGTCCCTACACACAGCACATACATGTGCTGCAATGATTTTTGCTAAAAAAACTGTTTTTTAAAACTAAAGATAATGATTTTTAAAGTTTAAACCGAATGGACGGATGGGCGGTACTTATCTGTGGCAAAAGCCGAGATATGATGCCAATCATCCTCCCGTCTCCCCTCGCAGCAGTTATGGACAGCCCTTTGTTCAGCGTCACTGCCTGGTGCACGGGATCTCATGCCCGTGCACACGTCATCATCTACAGCCGGGAAGCGAGCGCGCGCTCTGACTTCCTGCGCTCGGCTGTGGAAGACAGAGCGCGCGCTCGCTTCCCGGCTGTAGATGATGACGTGTGCACGGGCATGAGATCCCGTGCACCAGGCAGTGACGCTGAACAAAGGGCTGTCCATAACTGCTGCGAGGGGAGACGGGAGGATGATTGGCATCAGATCTCGGCTTTTGCCACAGATAAGTACCGCCCATCCGTCCATTCGGTTTAAACTTTAAAAATCATTATCTTTAGTTTTAAAAAACAGTTTTTTTAGCAAAAATCATTGCAGCACATGTATGTGCTGTGTGTAGGGACTGATATTAATAGTCCGGGGGGGTCATTGGGGGTGGTTGGTTCCCTTTAAGTTTGCATTCTATATAGGTTTGCACTGTGGTAATAAGTATTTCATCCCTTTGCTAGCACACAGCTCTGCATACAGTGCAGTCCACCTGTTCATAGACTCCCATATTGCTGTATTGCATGGATCAATTACTTAAAGGGATCCTGTCACCCCCAAAACGCCTATTAAGCTATCCAAACATGTCCCTGCAGCATATTATCAGTAATCCCACTCTCCTTTTTGGTCAGAAAATCTCCCAGTAAAACTGTAAAAAAACGTTATATTACTTCCTCATTATGGATGTTAATGAGCGGTGGCTATATGCATTAGTCACCCAGGCGGGCCATCTTTGTCCTAATAGCACTCCTTAATAGGCGTGATCTGCAATGAATATTGTAATCAGCGCCTCCCTCCTCTTCTCGGCGCTGTGAAGGCTGTAATGGGGCTCTAATGACGCGAATCACGTCATTTCCGGCAGCGGGTGACATTAGTACACCCGCGCCGCACTGCGGGCTTCAAGCACGTGGGTGTACTGACATCACCCGCTGCCGGAAATGATGCAATTCGCGTCATTAGAGCCCCATTACAGCCTTTACAGCGCCGAGAAGAGGAGGGAGGCGCTGATTACAATATTCATTGCAGATCACGCCTATTAAGGAGTGCTATTAGGACAAAGATGGCCCGCCTGGGTGACTAATGCATATAGCCACCGCTCATTAACATCCATAATGAGGAAGTAATATAACGTTTTTCTACAGTTTTACTGGGAGATTTTCTGAGCAAAAAGGAGAGTGGGATTACTGATAATATGCTGCAGGGACATGTTTGGATAGCTTAATACGGTAGGCGTTTTGGGGGTGACAGGATCCCTTTAATTGTAGCATCTGGGTATACAAAAGATAAGCAATTTCTGCGCAGTATTCCCGCATTTTATGGCTTCCTTTCCATGAGCAAAGAATTGTAAAAAAATTATTTATTATTGTGTTTATTATCACAATGGAGCATCTTTTGAGTCATTGAATGAAAATATTTTGAAGTCTTTTCAGTTAGTTGTACAAACTTAAGGGAATCTATCACTAGTTTTTTTGTAATGTTATCTGTAATGGTCCCTTTACACGCGGCCACAGGAAGGTAGGAACAGGCAGGCATCGGACACAATTGTGCCTGTTGCCTTGAAAAGACCACGATGTGGCTGCGTGTAATTCAGGACTATCCTTCCTTCAGGGAAGACACAGGAAGGAAAGTCCTGAATTACACGCCGCCACATCGTGGTCTTTTCAAGGCAACAGGCACAATTTGTGTCCGATGTCTGCCTGTTCCTACCTTCCTGTGGCCGCGTGTAAATGTACCATTAGGGTACATTTACACACTGCAACTTTTCTAGGAATTTCACTGGCAACTTACTAGTTGCAGTGAAATCATGGACACATTGTTCTATCTTGTTGCTGTGTACAAATGGAACAATGTCTCCATGATTTCACTGCAACCAGTAAGTTGCCAGTGAAATTCCTAGAAAAGTTGCCGCGTGTAAAGGTACCTTAATGTCTTAATATACGGGCAGAGACCCTGATTCCAGAGATGTGTCACTTACTGGGCTGCTTGCTGTAGTTTTGATAAAATCGTTGTTTTACCAGCAGGAGATTATCACTAGACAGGTAGTAAATCTTCTGCCATGTAGTCCCCCATTCTTGAGCTCTGTTTAACTCTGTCCAACCACTGATTGACAGTTTTCTGCACAGTGTTCACAGAAAGCTGCCAATCAGTGGTAGGGATGGGGTTATACAGCAACTCAGCAATCAGAGAACTGATAAGTCCGCAGCAGATAAAAAAGTAAGATTAACAAGTGATGCGTCATGGGAATCAAATACTCTGCCCCTTCATCATGCTGCTCTCAGATCTGGTAGCAAATACCTGGTGACAGATTCCATTTAAGTACCCACTGATGTAACAGGTATATTTTTATGTAGCTATCACAACCTCGTTAAACTCTACAGTTCTGTTAAGGATTTTATCACAAGCTTAAAGGGGTTCTCCGTGTGGTTTTTAGAATTTATATGTATATCTAGGCTTCAAAATTTGGATAGTATGTAATTTACACCCTGTCAGCATTTTGCAGCGTTACCTAGATATCACTATTTTGCATCTGGAGGAGACCGACCAGGGGGTGTGTTTGTTGTGGAGCCAGGGTGAAAACGTCATAACTGATCATTTACGCCCAGTCTCCTACAAACACGCCTCTGACCCCTACAGGCCCGCCCCCCACAGACTTCAGCATGCCCGGCCACCCCAGGCTCCTACAGGACCACCCTCCCTCATCCCTCAGTGTCAGCATTCCTGGCCACCCCCAGACTCCTACAAGCCCTTCTCAGTCCCAGGCTTGGCCATCCCCCAGTCCCCAATATGACCACCCACCTCCATTCCATGCAAAGGTCACCTCCTCCTCTGGCACAGTGTACCAAATCTGCAGCTGTGTGAAAGAGATGACCGCTGAGTGCACTGATCTGTGGATTCGGTACACTGTGTCAGTGGAGGAGGTGAGCGCTGTATGCAAAGCGGTGTACACTGACCTGCTCCCCCTGTGACTGCGCTGTTAGAGGAGCAACCGCTGCAGCCGCCGGCTCTGTGTCCCAATCTGTAAAGGAGATCCACAGCACTGACACAGAGCATGTGGCTGCGGGAGAGAGGAGGACGCTCCACTGACACAAGCTACAAAACTAACACGTCCCCTGGTCAGTCTCCTCCAGACGCAAAATAGTAATATCTCCATAAAACTGCAAAATGTTGACAGGGTGTAAATTAGAAACTGTCAACATTTTGCAGCCTAGATACACATATAAATTCTACAAAAAGCCCAGACAACCCCTTTAAACACCACTATCACAGGAAGGATAGATATGGTAATGATATGCAAATTATGAAAAATGGAAACTACATTTTTAAATCATCTTAATTTATAGCTATAACTCTTCAGAGAGATTTGTCACCTCCACTATTAGCAGGTGTCTTTGCTTTGCTGCCTTCTCAATTTATTCAGTGTTGAATCACCATATCGACATATGGTACATGCTCTTACATACTTATCAATGAGGTTATTAATGGTTGTCTGAGGGACACACTTGGGCACATTATTATTACCATTGCTGACAGCTTCCTTTTTGATTACCAACTAATGATACTGTATCACAGATGTGCTTGATGAGAGACAAGTCCAACAATGCTGCTAGGTATGGTAGCTCTCTGCAGGGTATGGTAGCTCTCTGCAAGGTTTGGCAGCTCTCTGCTGGGCATGGTAGTGTTCTGCAGGGTATGGTAGCTCTCTGCTGGGTATGGTAGCACTCTGCTGGGTATGGTAGTGCTCTGCAGGGTATGGTAGTGCTCTGCTGGGTATGGTAGCTCTCTGCTGGGTATGGTAGTGCTCTGCAGGGTATGGTAGTGCTCTGCTGGGTATGGTAGCTCTCTGCAGGGTATGGTAGCTCTCTGCTGGGTATGGTAGTGCTCTGTAGGGTATGGTAGTGCTCTGCTGGGTATGGTAGCTCTCTGCAGGGTATGGTAGCTCTCTGCAGGGTATGGTAGTGCTCTGCAGGGTATGGTAGCTCTCCGCAGGGTATGGTAGCTCTCTGCTGGGTATGGTAGCTCTCTGCTGGGTATGGTAGTGTTCTGCAGGGTATGGTAGCTCTCTGCTGGGTATAATAGCTCTCTGCAGGGTATGGTAGCTCTCTGAAGGGTATGGTAGCACTCTGCTGGGTATGGTAGCTCTCTGCTGGGTATGGTAGCACTCTGCTGGGTATGGTAGCACTCTGCTGGGTATGGTAGCTCTCTGCTGGGTATGGTAGCACTCTGCTGGGTATGGTAGTGCTCTTCAGGGTATGGTAGCTCTCTGCAGGGTGTGGTAGATCTCTGCTGGGTATGGTAGCACTCTGCAGGGTATGGTAGCTCTCTGCAGGGTATGGTGACTCTCTGCAGGGTATGGTAGCTCTCTGCAGGGTGTGGTAGATCTCTGCTGGGTATGGTAGCACTCTGCAGGGTATGGTAGCTCTCTGCAGGTTATGGTGACTCTCTGCAGGGTATGGTAGCTTTCTGCAGGGTATGGTAGTGCTCTGCAGGGTATCGTAGCTCTCTGCAGGGTATGGTAGCTCTCTGCTGGGTATGGTAGCTCTATGCAGTGTTTGGCAGCTCTCTGCTGGGTATGGTAGTGTTCTGCAGGGTATGGTAGCTCTCTGCAGGCTATGGTAGCTCTTTGCTGGGTATGGTAGCAGTCTTCAGGGTATGGTAATGCTCTGCAAGGTATGGTAGTTCTCTGCAGGGTATGGTAGCGCTCTGCAGGGTATGGTAGCTCTCTGCAGGGTATAATAGCTCTCTGCAGGGTATGGTAGCTCTCTGAAGGGTATGGTAGCACTCTGCTGGGTATGGTAGCTCTCTGCTGGGTATGGTAGCACTCTGCTGGGTATGGTAGTGCTCTTCAGGGTATGGTAGCTCTCTGCAGGGTATGGTAGCTCTCTGCTGGGTATGGTAGCACTCTGCAAGGTTTGGTAGCTCTCTGCAGGGTATGGTGACTCTCTGCAGGGTATGGTAGCTCTCTGCTGAGTATGGTAGCGCTCTGCTGGGTATGGTAGCTCTCTGTAGGGTATGGTAGCTCTCTGCAGGGTATGGTAGCTCTCTGCAGGGTATGGTAGCTCTCTGCTGGGTATGGTAGCACTCTGCTGGGTATGGTAGCACTCTGCAGGGTTTGGTAGCTCTCTGCAGGGTATGGTGACTCTCTGCAGGGTATGGTAGCTCTCTGCTGAGTATGGTAGCGCTCTGCTGGGTATGGTAGCTCTCTGTAGGGTATGGTAGCTCTCTGCAGGGTATGGTAGCTCTCTGCAGGGTATGGTAGCTCTCTGCTGGGTATGGTAGCACTCTGCAGGGTATGGTAGCTCTCTGCTGGGTATGGTAGCACTCTGCTGGGTATGGTAGCACTCTGCAGGGTTTGGTAGCTCTCTGTAGGGTATGGTAGCTCTCTGCAGGGTATGGTAGCTCTCTGCAGGGTATGGTAGCTCTCTGCTGGGTATGGTAGCACTCTGCTGGGTATGGTAGCACTCTGCAGGGTTTGGTAGCTCTCTGCAGGGTATGGTGACTCTCTGCAGGGTATGGTAGCTCTCTGCTGAGTATGGTAGCGCTCTGCTGGGTATGGTAGCTCTCTGTAGGGTATGGTAGCTCTCTGCAGGGTATGGTAGCTCTCTGCAGGGTATGGTAGCTCTCTGCTGGGTATGGTAGCACTCTGCAGGGTATGGTAGCTCTCTGCAGGGTATGGTGACTCTCTGCAGGGTATGGTAGCTCTCTGCAGGGTATGGTAGCTCTCTGCTGAGTATGGTAGCGCTCTGCTGGGTATGGTAGCTCTCTGTAGGGTATGGTAGCTCTCTGCAGGGTATGTTAGCTCTCTGCAGGGTATGGTAGCTCTCTGCTGGGTATGGTAGCACTCTACAGGGTATGGTAGCTCTCTGCAAGTATGGTAACTCTCTGCAGGGTATGGTAGCACTCTGTAGGGTATGGTAGCTCACTGCATGTTATGGTAGCTCTCTGCAGGGTGTGGTAGCTCTCTGCAGGATATGGTAACTCTCTGCAGGGTATGGTAGCTCTCTGCAGGATATGGTAGCACTCTGCAGGGTATGGTAACTCTCTGCAGGGTATGGTAGCTCTCTGCAGGGTATGGTAGCTCTCTGCAGAGTATGGTAGCTCTCTGCAGGGTATGGTAGCTCTCTGCAGGGTATGGTAGCTCTCTGCAGGATATGGTAGCACTCTGCAGGGTATGGTAGATCTCTGCAGGATATGGTAGCACTCTGCAGGGTATGGTAGATCTCTGCAGGGTATGGTAGATCTCTGCAGGATATGGTAGGCCATACAAAAAACTTTTATTACCTCCATTGTTCTTATGAAATTTGGGCCTTTGACAAGTTGAAGGGGCATTTTTTCCCCTGACTATTTGGCCCTTTTTCCTTGTCATCATTTCCCTGTGTGCTTGATAACATGGTTTCCATGAGTTGGCGTCATGGCCAGCTCTTGGAAATCTTGTGCATGCGCGTGGCTCATTTCTGCAGCATCATTGAGCCTCTGAAGCTGGGTGTACACGTCCTGGCCTCAGAGAGGCACACTGCACATGATCGTAAGAACAGATCCAGTCATCCGTATTGCACCCTTGAAGCCGGGTATACGTGTCCTGGCCTCATGGAGGTGCACTGCCCATGATTGGGAAAACAGTTTCTACAAATCTGATCATACACAGTGTGCCTCTCTGAAGCCAGGACGTGTACACCATTGCTTCAGAGGCACACTGACGCCGCTGAGATAAGATGCGCATGTGCGCAAGCTCATGGAAATCATGTTAACAGGGGCATGAAAACATAGAAAGAGGCCAACTAGCCTGGGGGAACAGCGCTCCTCTGACTAGTCAAATGTCTAAGTTGCATACGAAAAACTGAATTAATAAATGCTTTTTTTACAATGTTGATTTTAGAGAATGATTGTCTGTAGAGCTTGTTAGGAAGGAGAGTTCTGACGTACAAATGTGACCACTGCTGGCCTGGATGGCATAAGGGACCTGAGAGGTTTCCATTTAAATGTGTTACTATGGCCTGCAGCATCTCCGGACTTGTCTTCCATCCAGTACCTCTGGGATGTCATTGGTCGGCAATTTTAAAGGGTTTTTCCTGCAGGGCAATCGACAAGACAGAGGCAACTCAAGAAACAATTAATACCCTAGAGGCCTGTAAGTACGGGGATTTGTGTGAGTGCCACTAGACACTAAGGCTTTCACATCAGCGATTTTGCCCATTCGTGACAGATCTGGCAGATTTGCCGCATCTGCCGCGGAACGGCTCACTTGCGGCAAGCCCATTTATTCCCTATGGGACTTGCAGTGATGTGTGACAAGTGCAAATCTGGCTGCCAGCAGTGTTTTTTTGACTTGCCGCATTTGCTGCACATGACTGCCAGTCCTATAGGGAATTAATGGGGCACAAAACGCTGATGTGAAAGATGCCTAATACTAGATGCTAGACACTGAATATATTGAGATGATTTTACATTTTTATTTCCATTTTTTATCATTTGTATATTGTTACCATTTCTACCCATTCTGTGATTTTCAGGATTCCACAATGTTTCCTTCTTTCTGTTGCAGCTTTAATGTTGCAGATTGTGTTAACAAAATGATACAGATACCGAGAATTAAAGAGGACCTGTCACCCCCCTGGTGCTATGCTAACTGAATGCAGCACTGAATGCAGCACTGAATGCTGCAGTTTTGCCAATTGCGGCAGATGTGGAAGTTGCGGCCGTGAAAAAAAATGCTGCTGACCGCGAGGTTTTTTCGCGGCCACAAGTGCCGCATCTGCCGCAACCGGCAAGACCGCGCTTACCACACCTGACCGCAAGCCCCATAGACAATGCGTGGGGCTTGCCGCAAGTGCGCCGCAAATGCGGCCGTTAGGCAGAAGATGCGGCAGATGCGATAAATCTGCCGGATCTGCCGCATTTTCAAAAAAACGCCAGCTTGAAAGCAGCCTTACAGACAAATGGTAAACAATTACAAAGACTTTTTTTTTGGCAAACTGTCCATAATAGTTGACAACAAATATATCATTCTCACATACTGTGCCATTTCTTATCAGAAATCCCATAGAGGTATGCTGTAACAGACTGTATTGAACTGTATAGCATATCTTGAGAATAGACTTTGGACAAGTAGGCTAGGCACATTTGTCTTTAAAACGATAAATATCATCTGCTGTGTATTGAATTTTTTCATTATTTTGAATTACGGTATATTTTTAGTATTATCCTGCATTTCCCAAGATTATATAGCAAATCTGTATATGCAAACATTGGGCGCCTGTTTTACAACATTCTTTTCTGTAGCTCCAATATCTACATAGAGGATCAAGAATCACAAGCTTCATATAACAGGATTTCCCAAGAGAGTATTCGAACTTCTTCAGACATTTTATCTATGTGGTCATGTCTAAATTGGTGCCATCTAGGCAAGATTTTGATACAGTAATAATATATTTAGCGCAGTTTTTTTTACAGCCGTAAGAAATGTTCAGATAGAGTAAATTCAATTTTATTGTCTGATTACATTTCCCAGTGATCATAATATTACATTAGGAAAGCTGTAATAATGAGTTGTAATAAAATTACATCCATTATCAGGGATATATATGTTTATAAAGTATATGTAAGTATCAGAGACGCATATGTATATACAGTATATGTAAGTATCGGAGACGAGTATATGTATATACAGTATATGTGAGTGTCAGGGACGAGTATATATATAGTATATGTAAGTATCAGGGACGTGTATGTATATACAGTATATGTGAAATGTGTATATACATATATATATATATATATGTATATATAGTATATGTAAGTATCAGGGATGTTCCCCATTATCTGCTATGAGGGACAAATTACAATGAATTACAACTGTAAAGTTATTGTTAAAAAGCCAAAAATTATTCTGTTTAAGTTTTTATTATGGTATAGCAAATTATGGAATGTTATGAGAAGTCATTGAACATATATACAGCATTTATCTCACAGGGCATGAGTAAGGTACAATTATGGCAAACTTGTTATCAGTCAATTAGCAATATCAACTCTGAATTACTATATTATTATTAGTAGTAGTATTATTCATTATTATAGCACCATTTATCCCATGGCGCTTTACATGTGAAAAGGAGCATACACAGACAAGTACAATACACATGAGCAATACAAGGCACACACAATTACAGAAGGAGAAGGGACCCTGCCCGCGACGGCTCACAGTCTACAAGGGATTGGTGTGGATACATTAGGAGAGGGTAGAGCTGGTCGTGCGGCGGTTCAGTAGAGGATTATTGCAGGTTGTAGGCTTGTCGGAAGAGGTGGGTATTCAGGTTTGTTTTGAAGGTTTCCATGGTGGGCAAGAGTCTGATGTGTTGAGGTAGAGAGTACCAGAGTATGGGGGAAGCACAGGAGAAATCTTATATGCGGTTGTGAGAAGAAGAGATAAAAGGGCAGGAGAGAGGGAGATCTTGAGAGGATCAAAGATTGCGTATAGGTAAGTACCAGGAGACCATGTCACAGATGCATGGAGGAGACAGGTTGTGGATGGCATAGTTAAGGTTTTGAACTGGAGCCTCTGGAGAATAGGAAGCCAGTGAAGGGATTGGCAGAGAGGAGAGGCTGGGGAATAACGGGGAGACAGGTTGATTAGTTGGGCAGCAGATTTAGGATAGATTGGAGTGGTGCAAGAGTGCTAATGGGGAGGCCAGAGAGTGGGAGGTTGCAATAGTCAAGGCGGGAGATGATTAGGGCATGCACGAGTGTTTTTGCAGTTTCTTGGTCAAGGAATGTACGGATCTGGGAAATATTTTTGAGTTTGGGGTTGGCAGGAGGTGGCAAGGGCTTGGATATGTGGCTTGAAAGATAGGGCAGAGTCGAGGATCACCCCGAGGCACCGAGCATGTGGGACTGGGGGAAGTGAGCAGCCATTAACTTTGATGGATAGGTCTGGAGGAGGGGTAGAGTGAGATGGGGGAAAGATGATGTTACAATGCTGAATTCAGGCCACTCTCTAGTAACAGACTCATTTAGGGAATTTTTTAATCTAAAAATATTTAATAAAGTGGCAGAGAAAAAAAGAGGAAAAAGAGATGGAATTTTTTGTTACAAGCGTTATCTACTGCTTGATCAAACACTTCTCAATTATCGTATTCCTCCTATATAAAATAAGAGCAGCTATACTCACCTCTGCGTCTGCTTCCCTCGCACCTCCCTCAGATGTAACTGACATCTGGAGAGGGTCAGAGAGTAGCAGCAGCTCTCACTTCTTCCCAGTGTTAGCTATTATCTCGCATGTGAGCAGTAAGGTGATTGAGAAGGGGATGTCCAAGTAGTAGACAACCCCTTTAAGAAGACAGTGCAGACAGGGGTTGGCTGAATGCTTGTGAGTCGGGCCAGCAGGGAAGGGGTTACTCGAATACAGGGACGGTGGCTTCGGTGGGGATCACAGCTGGTCGGGTCCCGGTTCCGTGCCCTGGACACTCAATGGCTGATGGGGGTGATGATTGGGGGATTATACGTGACGCCACCTATGGGGTCTGGTAAGCAGTTACCAGCGCTGCAGCCGGTGATGGTGAGGTGCAGCAGAGGTAGTATAGCTCCCCACAGGCGGAGCTTTTCCTCGGCGGGGTGGATGAGGGGAGTTATAGTTGCGGTCCTGCTGTAATTGCTGCAGGCGTCGGCGGGGAATCAGGCTCACCTCACACACACACACAACAGTCTCTGTTTCAGTCACTGTGCAGGTACGGACCAAGAGCGTAACCAGGTGGCCGGTGAGGTTTGGGATGTCCACCTTGGAGAGTTGTGAGGCCTCCTCTGTCTGTGTATGTGATGATTTGGGTAGACCTGCCTGAATCTAGTCTGCCTCTCTCTTCTCCTCAGGATGCTCCTTCCACAACTGCCGGTGAGGACCTCCTCTTGGGATCCCTATTCTTTCTTTGGGGTCCCCGGTCCTAAACTGGTCGCGTTTGGGCACTGTTGTTCCTGAGCTTCAGGGGGAACTAGATCCTCCTTGTTCCTTCGGGGTTTCTCTGCCACAAGTGGTTAATGGCAGACATGGACTCTGGCATCCGGGTGAACTATAAGGGTAACCACTATGTTACCTTCTTCTTCTTCCTGTGCTCCCACTGGCCTCCATCTCTCTCTCTAGGGCACTGCACAGCTGGGTCGGTCCACTCTGGTTCTGGGCATAATTCCCAGCACCCAGCTCCTCTAGGCTCTTCAGTCCTAGCTGACCTAACTGTCTGACTGACTTGACTGACTTACTGACTGACTACTCCCTCAGACCTGGAGCTTTATAGGGTATCTGGCTTAAGGGCAGCCAGTGGAGATCCCCCTACAGACTGGGGTGGGAAGTGTTGGGTGCTGTGTGTGCCAAAGTGTACATCCCTCCCCGCACCGGTGAGTCCTGTGGCAATCCCCGCAGGGGTGCCACACTTGTTCGTCTGAAAGCTATCTTTCCTGATTCCCCTATACATGAAAGCAGGTCAAAGTTCCGAATGAACGGACCTCCTACCTGCACAATAAGGGTTCCTTCATAATTGCGTTTTTTTTTGTTATCTGAAAAGATCAGGCAAAAACCTCATCTGACTGGATACGGTTTTTGCCTAGGCTGCAGGGGCACATATTAACAATGTATGAGGGTCATCAGAGGTGGTTGGTTCCTATGCAGATTACCGCAACCGCGCCGCAAACCGCGCCGCAAGTGCGGCACAAGTGCGGCACAAGTGCGGCAGATGCGGTAGATGCGGCAGATGCGGTTTTCTCACCGCATCTGCCGCGAACGCGGGTAAGCCCGAGCCTGACTCGGAGTTAACGCTTCTGGTAGTGAATGTTAACCCCGAGTCAGGCTCGGGAATAACGCTAGGAAGGTTAAGCTGAGTGAAAGCTTACCGGTATTATACTGTATCAGTATGCTCCGTTACAATACCAGTACAGTTTCATCCGGCTGCATCCGTCACCATCCAGTATTGTCCAGATCCGTTTGCGTGTTCTGGATCCATACTAAACACCTAAGTGTTTGGCACGAACGCTGAACAGGGACTTAACGTGATTAAAGTATTATACTCACCTGTCTTGCCACTGCAGTCACTTCCAGGTCCGCTCTGCACAGCCTGCTGAACAGCCAATCACAGACGCCCAGTCTCTGTGACAGCATCCGTGATTGGCTGTTGTACCACACACATTGCGTCTATGATTGGTTGCTGACACAGTGGGTGGGGTGCAACAGCCAATCACAGACACTGTCACAGACAATAGGAATTTGTAATTGTCTGTTCAGCAGCCAATGCAGTGAATATTAGATTAGGCTAATGAGCGGGACCCAGAATTGTCTGCACAGGTGAGTATAATGCTTTAATCACGTTAAGTCCCTGTCAAGGTCCGTGCCCTAACCCTCAGGTATTGGGTACAGATCCTTTGCTTTATATGTGTTACGTTACCACACATGGTCAGCAGGCATGCTGGATCCGGTTCCACTGGATCATGAATGATCTGGTACAACCGGATCCGGCACCCGTTGACACCCATTATAAATCATGCCGCAGTATGCCAGAAGTGTTTTTTTACCGAGCCCAAAAAATACTACATGTTCCGTTTATTGGGCTTGGTAAAGAAACCTGTGCTGGATCCGGCAGCAACAGGATGTAAATGAAAGTGCTGGAGTTGACCATTGAAAATCAATTGGTACAAACCGGATCCAGTTTGCATTCCGGTTTTAGAAAAAGAGCCCGGATCTCTGCCAGATTAAAAAAAACACATATGTGAAAGCACCCTAACCCCTGCACAAATCACAGAGCATGTCTAGTACACTCTCCCCTAGAAATGAATGAGTCCACACACCAAACCTCCAATGCCATAGGGCTACCTAAAACATATTTTTGAATGCTGATAACATAGCAGCAGATCAGTCAGAATAGCCACCAACACAAGTACAGAAAATAGACAAAAAGGCAACAAGTCAGTATTCTTCCGGGATGGAGATAGAATGTTCATGGCATGTATGATTACAGCACAGTTTTTCAAATGTTAAACATTTCTTAGCCCGTGTCAGTCTAGTTCTTAGTTACCAGACATGCTCAATCTTGCATGTTAGTTGTCTGAAAATTCTTATATTATCCTTGAAATATTTTGTAATAACTCACAATAATTGTGTGTTAGTAAGAACACAGATCCCTGATAGAACACAGGAGGAGCCAACACGTTTCAATGCTCTTTATAGGGGATATCCACTACTCAGACAACCCCTTCTCATTTCTCATGTTTTTTTCCATGTTTTGCTCAATATAATGTCAGGTTCCCTTTAAAATATAGTAAAAAATAAATTCCCACATGAATGAGTGAAA